>ML779348.1:1400760-1423976 GCA_009831015.1 Picea engelmannii
TTTTACCTTCTGGGCCTTTAGCCCCTTCTTCCCACGAGATAAGGTGCAATCCTGCAAATAGGTCAACCCAATGCCCGGACAAGGGGAATGGGATAAATGAGCGGGAGATAAGATGAAATAGTGGTGCTATGATGGGAGCGGACAATGGCTTTTCAGAAATTCCCCTAGTGGCAAACCAATACCTATGGGCATAGGCTTGCTAGGGCACCCTGTCAATTTCTCCAAGCATGGTCAAGTGGGCTAATGTAAGATCCAAGCAGTTGTTAGAGATAAAAGGAATCAGATGCATATATTCAAAGGTTTCAATGATCAAAAGTGACACATACCATGATACCTGGAACGATTACCTCATGGAGCAAGAACCTCTTCTGATACAGGATCAAGCCGATGGTGATGGATGCTGTTGACAAGACAAAAGATGATGAATGAAGAAAAGGCGGGCCCTCCAGGGCCATGCTCAGGTCAATCCTGCTCTCGGTACTCCATGTCTAGGACCTATGGGCCTCGAGACATGATCTCCTAGTTATCCCTAAAAAGTGGGGATACCAGTACTGATGAACAACATTAGTGATGTCGAATCTTCTTCATTTGAAGAAGCAGATAAATTACAAGTATGGAAGGATGCCATGCTTGAGGAATGCATGCCAATTCTAAAGAACAATGTCTGGAACATTGTGCCGAGGCCAAAGGACAAATAAATGGTGTCTTCCAAATGGATCTATAAGATCAAACATGCAGCCGATGGGAGTGTGGAAAAGTTGAAAGCAAGATTTGTAGCCAGAGGCTTCACTCAGAAAGAAGGAATTGACTATGACGAGACTTTTGCCCTCGTAGCTAGGTATACCTCCATTCAAGTTATTATTGCTTTAGCTTTAGTTTTTGGTTGGAAGTTACATTAGATGGATGTAAAAACAACATTCTTGAATGGAAAGATTGAATAGGAGGTCTTTGTGGAACAACCAGATGGTTTTGTATTGCATAACAAAGACACTCATGTATGCAAGCTAAGGAAGGCCTTGTATGGTCTTAAGCAGTTTCCCAGAGTTTGGTATGACAGGATTGATGGCTTTCTTAAAAGTCTGGGCTTTCAAAAAAGTGACGCTGATGGAAATCTGTACTTTAAGGTAAGAGGGAACCAACTTGTCATACTAATCTTGTATGTTGATGATCTCTTTCTGATAGGAGATGAAGGGCTAATAGCCTGGTGTAAGAGGGAGCTAATCTCAGAATTCGAGATGAAAGACTTAGGCTTGATGCATTACTTCCTAGTGTTGGATGTGTGGCAAAGACAAGGCAAGATATTTATGTCACAAGGAAAATACACAATGGATGTGTTAGAGAGGTTTGGTATGATGGATTGCAAATCCATGGCTACTCCAATGATTACCAACCTGAGGAAGATGCATGATTCTGATACAATTTTAGATTTGGTGGATCCCACCATGTATAGGTAGCTGATTGGATCATTGATGTATATGATCCATACCAGACCAGATATATGCTATGCAATGATTGCAATGAGTCAGTTCATGGATGAACCGACACAGATACTAGGTGGCAACATAACTAACATAGAGACATTGGGTGGCAGCAAAGCACATCTTGAGATATCTCAGAGGGAAAATTACCTATGGTCTGAGATATACATCCAATGGTGGTTTATTTCTGCATGGGTATGCAGATGTTGATTGGGCAAGAAGCCCAATGGACTGGAAAAGTACTCTCGGATATTGCTTTAGTTTAGGATCTGATATGATCTCTTGGTCAAGCAGGAAACAAGGATCTATTGCACAGAGTACAACATAGGCTGAGTACATTGCAGCAAGTGATGCTTGCAAGGAAGCAGTATGGCTCAAAAAATTGGTTTCTTGGTTGTTTGGTGACAAGCTTGAGACGATGGTGGTTCACTGTGATAATCAAAGTTGCATAAAATTGACAGAGAACTCGATATTTCACGACAAGTCAAAACATATTGACATGAAGTACCACTACATCTGAGACTTGATCCAGAGAAAAACTGTAAAGCTACAATACATAGCCACGAGCGAGCAGGTAGCTGATATCCGGACCAAGCCATTGCCATTGAGACAGTTGGTGTAGCTGAGAGGCAAGCTTGGTGTGGTTGAGAGTGACTCCCTCGCTAAGAGGGAGTGTTAAATTTGCAGCATCGACAATCATTCTCCAATGAGAGGTCATATGGGCCACCTTGAGGCTAGCCAGGGAGATTTGGAGAATCAACTAGTCTTGTGAGGTATTGACAAAAGCTAGGGGGAACATACAACCTCTGTGAGTCAAACCAAAAGTCAGGACACACGAGATGTTATATGATCTTGTGAGTCAAGCCAAGGCAAAGGTAGAAGCCTTGTAAGTCTAAGACAAAAGTCAAGATGTAAGTCTAATGCAAAAGTCAGGGGGAACGTACAACCTCTGTGAGCAGAGTGCAAAAGTCAGGGGGAACTTACAACCTTTGTGAGCATAGAAAGACTAGTGCAAAAGACATGGGGAATATACAACCTTTGTGAGCCTAGTCAAGCCTTGTGATCCACGAGCAAAAGTCAGGGCATCTAACAAAAGTTAGGTGGAACATAAAATTCCTATGAGCTAGAATCAACCTGTCTTGTGAGGTATTGACAAAAGCCAGGGGGAACGTAAACCTCTGTGAGTCAAACCAAAAGTCAGGATGAACGAGATGCTATATGATCTTGTGAGTCAAGCCAAGGCAAAGATAGAAGCCTTGTAAGTCTAAGACAAAAGTCAAGATGTAAGTCTAATGCAAAAGTCAGGGGGAACGTACAACCTCTGTGAGCATAGACAGCCTAGCGCAAAATTCTGGGGGAACTTACAACCTCTGTGAGCATAGACAGACTAGTGCAAAAGACAGGGGGAATGTACAACCTCTGTGAGCCTAGTCAAGCCTTGTGAGCCATGAGCAAAAGTCAAGGCATCTAACAAAATTTAGGTGGAACATAAAATTCTTATGAGCTAGAAACAAACAATCTTCCTGATATTGCAAATGATGTAAATGTATTGATCTAGTGCGTTGGCACGTGTAACACCATCCACCATGAAGAAATTCGAATTGCCATGTAAAGAGTCGAGTTGTAAAACTCAAAATTGCATGTCTAGGTCGAAGTGAAAGTTGTCAAGTTTTTGTTGCATGTCACATGTTGCATGTTGCATATTGCATGCATGTCTAGTTGCATGTTGCATGCATGACATGCATTGTATGCATACATGCAACATGTTCGCATGCATGTCTAGTCAAAGATCAAGCTCGTAATTTAATAGAATGATCATAGACATTATTAGTTCCTATTCTTACAATCTGTCTTCCATCACGAGAAAAATAAGTCATATATACTGCCTCCAGTTATTGTTTGATGTAGATGATCAAAATCAACATGTCCGGTTTTTATTGGCTGATTTGTTTTGATTGAGTTGTGACTCAAGGGTTTACATGAATGGCGACCTTGTTCAGGGTAAGCGATTGTTGCACATGGTGGGAGCTTCAAATGTTATTCACGGGGATAGTATATGTTGTAGATCTTGTACATTTGTGGAGAGATTGATCATGGATGCGATAGCTAGTGAGATGCTACGCTGTTGGTGATCTTGTGCATTTATAACTTGTACCTAATCTTGGAGAGTGGATCTATCATGTTGTATTCTTCATATGTTTACTCTTGTCTTGGAGCATTTGGCACCGAAGAAGTGTTTAGAAGACCTAACTTATAGATAGGTTCAAAACCTATGGTGTTTGAATCAATTATTGATTCCAAGCCAGTAGTTGATGGAAGTAGTGATGACTACCAATGACAATGTTGTTGGATTCACTTAGGTAGAGGGAGTTGACCATGATGATACTCTTGCTCTAGGATTCTCTCAGTAAGAGGGAGGTGACCTTGAGGTTGTTGGTTCAGTTGCTAGAGGTTTTGAGGTGCATAAGAGGGATTCTTGTGCTCACAGTTGATGATAACCCTCTATGGATTGTTGTTCCTTTTACCATGAGATTGGCATTTTAGAATCGATGAGTTGAGATGTATGCAGATTTTGACTTGTTCTTTTGATATATTTTATCCGCTTGTATTGGTCTTGTTGGAGATGTGATTATATCTTTGTAGAGTATCTTGATCGGTTCTTGATGTGGTGCTAAAATATTTTTTGGTTGTGATGATGACTTTAAGGATGCTATAGTTTTGACATGTTATTGCTGATGGCTTCCTTCTTTTGGAGTGATTTCAGAGTTTTGTGGGAAGCAGTGGTCCAAGGTTATGTTCCTTCAGTTTCATAGATGGCCATTGTTCTTTTGGAGTCCCTAGCAAAGGGTAAGAGGGAGTAGCTTGGTTTATTGGTGTAATCGAAGTTGCTTTATTGTATTCTCCTTTCATATTCATCATTTGGAGGCTGAGTCACTAATTGCTTGGTTGATTGTTTGGAGAGAGACACACCTTTGTAAGCAGTGATTACTTTGATGCTTAGGTGTGTGGACTTTTAGTTGTGGGTGTGGCTCTTGTAGTGTAGGTATGATGTTCTATCATGATGGGGGAGTTCCCTTCATCTTTGTGGAGGCACTAAAGTTATAGGGTGTAGATTCAAAGGGAGTTGATTGGTGTTACATAAAACACTTTTCTCGCAAAGAGGGAGTGTAAGCTTTTGGGGTTACTCCTAAAGTGTTTTAACCTCACTAGGAGGACACTGTCTCCTTGTCCCTTGGTGAAGCTTCATGGACATATGGATGGCTTAGTTTGGGTGGATGCTTGACCTTGGTTAGAGTGCTAGCATAACTAGCTTATGTAGGATGTTGTTACCTTGATTGGCATGATGACTAACCCATTGGTTGCACAAAGTGGGGGAGTCGATCGCCCGATTAAGGGAGGTACCTACCTAGGAGAAGTGATAGGCACTTGGAGGAGGGCACGTACCCCTAGGAGCTAGGGACCATGCTATACACACCTTGGAGTTTGGATACTTGACTTGAAGGGGCTTGGGTTGGAGAGGAACATACTTCATGGAAGATGGTGATGGACCATGGCATGTATGTTGAGGAGGAGCATTGTTTCTCAGTGACCACATCGACACACATTAGAGTAGCATTGGGCACATGAGGGGACACGTGGCACCTAGTTAGACGGGGAGTGCATTGCATGAAGAAACTTGGATAGTAGACCATCGTGGAAGAGGGAGTGTTGGACTAATAACTTGTTGGATAATGCACCATCTTGGAGGAGGGGCGTTGGGTCTAAGGAGGATCATGCTATGGAGGGCGTTTCAGTTTAGTGGTTAGATAAACCATAGTTTGACACATGTACATTCTTATATTGTGGAGTGCTCCATGTGGGGTTGCCTTAGGCTCTCTCACTACTCCATATAAACGGAGGAGAGAGCTCTTGTATTCATTATCATTGTACTATATTCTTTGTATTGTCTTAGAGAAGCCTTGTAGGGAGCAAGGTTATAGGGTTCATGAGGAAACCCTAGGAGCGTGTGTTAGGGTTCATGGGGAAACCCTAGGAGAAGACGAGAAGAGAAAGAGATGTTTTGGATGTTCTAGGAGAGATTGCTCTTCTGTGATGCTAGGGTTTGTGCCATGCATGAAAACCCTAGAGAAGAACATGACATTGGGGATGATGATGGTTATTATTGTTCTTATTGTAGTGCTAGGGTTTCTACCTTAATAGAAGACGTGGAGAGTGGATCTAATGCCTTGGATGATTTTGGAGCCTTGTTCTTATATGAAAGATCATGGAGAGACTAGCTTGATGAGTCTTGATCTTCGTGTGATGCCTTTCATGGAAGCATAGTCGGTTATTGTATCCTTAATTCCATGGAGGCCTTAGTTCTTATGTTGATGCAAGAGTTGAAAACTTAGGGTTTGAGGGGTTAAACCCTATGATGAACATGTAGGTTTGAAGGCTAGTGCTAGAGTTGTCTTTGTTGATGATCACAACTGCGTGAGACATCCTCCAGGACACAGACTAAGTGAGTCGGCCTGAGAGAGAGCCCATGAGTTGGGTGTGCCCATGAGATGCGTGTGTTGTTCCTCTCTGAGACGGAGAAGGAATAATGTGTACCCTTGTGTGGGGTGAGGAAGCCCATGAGTTGGGTGTTCCCATGAGATGGGTGTGTGGTTCCTCTCTGAGACAAAGATGGAATGTTGTGCCCCTGTGTGAGGTGGTGAAGCCCATGAGCTGGGTGTGTGGTTCCTCTCTGGGACGAAGATGGAATGTTGTGTGCCCTTGTGTAGGGAAGCCCATGAGTTGGGTGTGTGGTTCCTCTCTGAGACAGAGATGGAATGTTGCGTGCCCCTGTGTGGGGAAGCCCATGAGTTGGGTGTATCGTTTTGTGACAGAGATGAAACGATATATTGGCCTCCTCTATGCAGAGAGTTGAGATGATGTGATACTCCAGATGATTCTCCTGTGTAACGCAGTGAGAAAGATATCTGCTGAGTCAGATGTGCCTGTGGCTGAGCACAGGTGAACGTGATCCTAGTGGCTGAGCACTAGTGAGTGTGGTTCTCCTGTGAGACGCAGTGAGATAGAGATGTGGACATCCCTGTGGCTGAGCACAGATGGATGTGCCCCTAGTGGCTGAGCACTAGTGGGTGTATGAGATCCCTTGCTATATTGTATAAGAGTCAGACTTACCTGTAACCCTATTTGTGATGTAAAGGGTACAGGTCGGCCCCACCATAAAGTAAAAGATAATTAATGTAAAAGACAATTAATATGGTAATTATTAATTATATTATGAGCTATTGAGGTTGGCCCTGTTGTGCCAATAGACACTACTATTGACAGGCTCAGTCTAATATTAATAAAGGTAAATTCTCCATTGAGGAATCATATCACAAGTGTGAATTTGGAAATTTCAGCAATCACTTGTTCTTGGGAAAAGTGCACACGTCTCTTGGGCGCTAGTCTTCTTGGGTTTGTGAGCACCCTCTTCTGTGCTAGGTCTTTATGGTGGTGGAGGTCTTTCTCTTGAAGAATACAACAAAGGATTGACTGGGTTTTCTTCCCTTGTTGAGAAGGGTTTCCCAGGATACTTCTTGTGTACCTGTGCATGGTGTTTCTTCTTGTGATCTTGGTTGTTGCAACAAATTGTTTATGGTTTAAGTAAAATGCTAAAAATGGAATGAAGTTCATGCTTAAGCTAGTTTATTGAAAAATCAACATGGTATTAGAGCATAGGTCTTGAAGAATCCCTGCACAAGCATTTAAAGCTAACCTGTCCTTCTATTTTGCAGTTCTGTATGACCTCTAGGGTTTGCTGCAATTCCGTATGACCCTCCTTTTCTTGAGTGTTTCAGCCCCTAAAACTTGGATGTTGAGGTAAAGTTTTGCATAGGAGAGTACGACTTTCTCCAGCTCACCTCCAGAGACTCTCAGAATGAAATTCCGAGCATTTTGAAATTTTGGCCCTAAGGTTTCTAGGGTTTCACAATTTTCTCCAGAATTTTGGCTTTAGGGTTTTTGTAGCTCATTGAAGGAGCCTTTTCAGCTCACCAGTATTCCTGTGACATTCTTAAGGCTTATTGTTGGCAATCATAAGCCCAACAAAACCTAAAAGTGCTAGCCTGGCCTAGTCGTTAGGTTTTCTAGCCCAGTTGACAAGGGTTTGTGAAGAATCTAAAAATATGATGAACAAAAAATCATGATGGAAGACAAGCTTGGTGGATCAAGCAAACTCAACCAAGATTTCAAGGAGATGAAGACATCAACATATCAACACCCTCATGTATGCACTTGTATATATTATTTGTATCATTATCATGAGGGTACTTGCAGGAGGAAGGAACTTTTGCTGAAGTCATAAATCCAGAGGGATCTCAGTGCATTCAGAGGAACAATACACTGGAAGTAAAGACTCCAGGTTTGATTGTTTTAATTATCATGCCTCTAACCTACATTTCTAAAAGTTTGCTACATTACAAGTAGGTGTTGTAACTGTGACAACAATCCTTAAATTGTTTTGATTCTAGAGATGTACTCATTATTCTCCTTTAGGAGATATTTTTGTCTTGTTTCCTTTCGTTTGTTTTCTTGTTCCAGGCAGGTTAACAACAAAGGAAGATGGTTATACTTCATACTTAAGAGGGAGTCAAAACAATTTGAGAAGGAGGAAGAACAGAACCATCATTAAGGCAACCAATGCAATATTGCATGATCAGAATCCTTCTATGATTCTGTGGGCAGAAGTATGCATGACCCAGTATATGTTCAAGAACAAGAGTCCTCACCAGATTTTGAAGAACATAACTCCCAAAGAAGCCTTCACTGGAGTGAAGCCCGAGATTGAACACTTCAGGATATTTGGGTGCCCAATGTATTTTCATGTACCCAAAGAGAAGAGGTCCAAGCTAGACCCTTCAGGGAGAAAGGATACATTTATGGGATAACAATGAATCTTTGAAGACATATCAGATCTACATCCCCGGTCAGAGACAATTGAGACAAGCAAAGATGTTTCCCTTGAAGAAGAGATAGCCTTCCAAAGAATCTCAGATGGAGATTGACAGTGAGACAATACCTTCTCGCCCTTCAGCAGGTCAGAGGGAGACAAACATTATTCCAGCTGATCCAGTTGCTTCAGTTGATATGCCTAGAGATATTGCAGTAGGGCATAAAAGGCCTGCCTAGGCTCGACAAACTCTGCAGGAGGCAGAGGAACATACAAAGCCCCTCAAGGCACATCCCGAGAGAGCAAAGAGATTTTCGAGCTACCCTTCAGCCATGAGCCACATCATTGATTCTGAGCCTTCTTGTCATGGAGAAGCGACATGTGAACAGGTATGGCAAGATGCCATGACAGAAGAATACCAGTATATCTTAAAGAATGATGTATGAGATATTGTTCAAAGCCCAGAAGGGAAGTCTGTGGTGACTTCCCAGAAGGGAAGTCTGTGGTGACTTCCAAGTGGATCTATAAGATCACGCATGCAGCTGATGGAAGTGTCGAGAAATAGAAAGCAAGATCTGTAGCCATAGGATTCCCACAAACAAAGGGAGTTGTCTATGATGAGACACTTGATCTAGTAAGTCCGATACACTTCCATCCGTACTACCATCCATGAGTTGGAAACTACTTAAGATGGATGGATTCTTGATGAGTTTGGGTTTCAACAAGAGTGTTGCTGATCCAAACCTATATTATTACATTGTTGGTGACGAGAGCCTGATTTTGGTGACTTATTTAGAAAGACTTGTTGTTGGAAACAAGTAAGCTTTGACTTTTGTTTGATACAAGTAAGCTTTGACTTCTGATTTCGAGATGAAGGATTTGGGTATGATACACTACTTCTTGAGACAAGAAGTATGACAGAGGACCAATGAGACTTTTCTTGAGTCAAGGAAAATATATAGTGGGGATATTAAAGAAGTTCAGTGTAACAGAATGCAAATTCATACATCGATGGTGATGGATTTGAAGAAAATGAATGATGATGATTCAAACGAGATTGATCCACAACTGATTGGATCACTAATGTATCTGGTTAACACCAGACCTGATTCATTCTATGCAGTGAATGTACTTAGTCAATTCATGAGTCAGCCGAGACAGATTCATGAGATAGCAGTAAAACATGTATTGAGATATATACCAAGCACAGTTGGATGTGGACTGAGATATGCCTCCAGTGTGGACTTGAGCTTGCAGGGATGTGACGATATAGATTGGGCAAAGAGTACAGTGGGCCGGAAGAGCACATCTGGTTGTTGTTTTTCCTTGAGGTTTTCCATGGTTTCTTGGTGCAACAGGAAACAAAGCTCCGTGGCCTTGAGTACCGCAGAAGCAGAGTATATAGCATTGAGTGTGGCAGTCCGTGAAGCAGTGTGGCTTCTCAAGCCTCTGACAGATTTATTTGATCACGGGATGGATTCTATTATTATAACTAGAGCTGTGTGAAGCTTTTTGAGAACCCTGTGTTTCATGATAGATCGAAGTACGTTGAGATAAAATATCATTATATTAGAGACATGATGCAGAGGAAAGCAATACACGTGTAATACCTTCCTACACATGAGTAGATTGCAGATATCTTCACCAAACTGCTTGCTAAAACAAAGTTCGAGTACTTCCGTGAGAGACCTAGCCTGGTGATGATTACCTCCCTAGCTGAGAGGGAGTGTTGATGATTATAGCCAAAACGAAGTTCGAGTACTTTCATGAGAGACTTGGCCTGGTGGAGAATGCCTCCCTTGCTGAGAGGGAGTGTTGATGATTACAACTGCGTGAGACATCCTCCAGGGCACAGACTGAGTGAGTCGGCCTGAGAGAGATTCCATGGGTTGGGTGTGCCCATGAGATGGGTGTGTTTTTCCTCTCTGAGAGGGAGAAGGAATGTTTTGTACCCCTGTGTGGGGTGAGGAAGCCCATGAGTTGGGTGTGCCCATGAGATGGGTGTGTGGTTCCTCTCTGAGAAAGAGATGGAATGTTGTGCCCTTATGTGAGGTGGTGAAGCCCATGAAATGGGTGTGTGGTTCCTCTTTGAGACAGAGATGGAATGTTGTGTGCCCCTGTCTAGGGAAGCCCATGAGTTGGGTGTGTGGTTCCTCTCTGAGACGGAGATGGAATGATGTGTGCCCCTGTGTGGGGAAGCCCATGAGTTGGGTGTATTGTTTTGAGACAGAGATGAAACGATGTATTGGCCTCCTCTGTGCAGAGAGTTGAGATGATGTGATACTCCAGATGATTCTCCTGTGTAACGCAGTGAGAAAGAGATCTGCTGAGTCGGATGTGCCTGTGGCTGAGCACAGGTGAACGTGATCCTAGTGGCTGAGCACTAGTGAGTGTGGTTCTCCTGTGAGACGCAGTGAGATAGAGATGTGGACATCCCTGTGGTTGAGCACAGATGAAATTTCCCCTAGTGGTTGGGTGTATGAGATCCCTTGCTATATTGTACAAGAGTCAGACTTACCTGTAACCCTATTTGTGATGTAAAGGGTACAAGTCGGCCCCACCATAAAGTAAACGATAATTAATGTAAAAGATAATTAATATGGTAATTATTAATTATATTATGAGCTATTGAGGCCGGCCCTGTTGTGCCAATAGACACTACTATTGACAGGGTCAATCTAATATAAATAAAGGTAAAATCCCCATTGAGGAATCATATCACAAGTGTGAGTTTGGAAATTTCAGCAAACACTTGTTCTTGGGAAAAGTGCGCACCTCTCTTGGGCGCTAGTCTTTTAGGGTTTGTGAACACCCTCTTGTGTGCTAGGTCTTTATGGTGGTGGAAGTCTTTCTCTTGAAGAATATAGCAAAGGATTGACTGGGTTTTCTTCCCTTGTTGAGAAGGGTTTCCTAGGATACTTCTTGTGTACTTGTGCATGGTGTTTCTTCTTGTGATCTTGGTTGCTGGAACAAACTGTTTGTGGTTTAGGTAAAATGCTAAAAATGGAATGAACTTCATGCTTAAGCCTAGTTTATTGAAAAATCAACAGTCTTTCCATGTACTTGTGTGATGCAACATAGTTAGGGTTGTGAACTTGAAGGAAGACAACAATGTTAGGGTGGGGAGCTTATATGGTACAGGCTTGTTGTATGTACCAAGTAGGACTTGCTCGTGTTGATGCTAGCATGTAGACGATCTTTGGTGGACCGAGCAACTTTGGTTGGGAGTGATTCAACTAGGTTTTGGAGAGCTTGACTTGTACCAATGCTGTGATAAAGCTATATATGAAGTTTCTAGTTGTCCAAATATTGTGTACTTGCAGATTTGATTTTCAGCTTATGTTATCTTCTTGATTGAGTAGATTTCAGTGCTTGTTGTTCATGTTGATTTGACATAACATATAACTAAATTGGTTAAGTGATTTAAAACCAAAATCCTTTTAATAACCAAAGCTCCAATACAAAATACTCCAATCCATCCTCCATGAGGAGGACTCCATCCTTAGTTATAGCTATCTATGAAACCCTAATCCTAACCACCTCTTAACTATCTAGTGGACCTCCTTTAATGAGGCCATATTATATTTATTTCATGCTAACTAACTAGTGGGGCTTATTTAATAGTAACAAACATAGTGGATGTAGCCCACTTTACATTAAATGGCCACCACAACTACACTCTTATTACTCTAGTGGGCCCTTTGGGCCTCCCATTACACCCCTAGGGAGGATCCCATCATTCTATCCCCCTTGGAAAGTGGTGCCCTCAATGCTTGTATTGAGGATGTACAACCATAAACTAGGGTCCCATGTATGTGTGTTGACCACAACGTCGAAGCTGTCTGGGGAACCAGGTTTCGATGAACATGGTTTGGCCGCAATGCCGAGGTAATCAAAGAAGCTCATCTAAAAACCTAGGTCCCATGTACGAATGCTAGATACAATGCTGAAGTTGTCCAGGGTCCCATGTACAAGCATTAGTTTCAATTCTAAAGTAGGTCGAGAAGCTTGTCCATAAACGTAGGTCCCATGTCCAGGTGCTCACGCTGACTCCCAACTGATGACTCATGAGCTCTATGAGTGGTTGAGTATTGTGCTTCAAATGCCCACCATTGTCATTTGGATCCAAATAAATAGAAGCATCCATGCTTGAAAGAGGATCCACCTAGCTGTAGAGGGTCAGTTCTAGATCTGGAAGGAACACTACCACTGGAGAATATGCAAGCTAAAAATCGGTAGTTATAACCAACTCATGCCTTTCTTGAATGATGGTTCTCTTCATATGGAGTGGAATCATCAAAGAGTGGTGGAAGTAGTTGTCTTCCCATAACTGACAACTGTCCATATACCATTTGTTAGAAGCCTTCTCTAAATCATACCAATGATAACTAATGTCACTTGTATGCTCTTCATTTTCACTCCAAATTTCCATCCTTTGGATTGCTTCATGGTCTTCATGTATTTTTTGTATGCAGTGCTTCATATTGAGTTGCAGTATCCAAAACTCCTTTTGGCGGTGAAAATTCTTTTGCTTTGAGCAACCATTATTTGCTTTGCTCTTTGTAATCCATTATAAGTTCAAGAAAACGTGTAGGAGAGAATTCTTCCACATAATTTGTGTATAACATTGGATATTCGTCAATGATGGGGATATTATATTCATGTAAGAAGTCATAAACTATTGTAAGTATGAGAGCTAGGGTTTTGAGGTGAAATTTTGAAATAACCAAAAATCCCGAATGAGGATCAAAATTTCTATTACGACCACAATTTTGAAATGCCATGGCCACTCTGCATCTATTGGCACTGGTTTGATGGAAATTTGGGCACTCTGTCAAAAGATATCAACTCTACAATCCATGTGACAGTGATTGAAAAACCCTAAAATAGTTGATTTTAAATGAACACTATCTTCACTTTTCAGAGTCAGATTTGGATGTTTTTTTTTGAACTTGGGTGTGTTTTCAAAATGAACTCAGATGTGCAATTGTTTTTTTTAGATCCTAGATGGAAAGTTATAGGAGTGGTTCTGAATGTCGTGTCCCTCTTTTTTCCTTGAAAAACATGCAAAAAGAAAAAAATTCTTCATTTTGGGCCCAAGAAAGAGCTCTGATACCACTTGTTATGATCCTTAACACAAAAAATTGAATCACAATAATTATATAAAAAATGCTCCACACTTTATTTACCAAATTACCCTTAAGGTAGGGCAACACCATACAATGATCCTTTTATGGAAGGAATCCACTCTTTTTTCACTTGCCTCTTAAGGTAGGGAGACCTCTCAGTGACTTAAAGTTCTCATAAAAAATACTCCAATTCCATACTCCATGAGGAGGTCTCCACCCTTATTTATAGCCATCTATTAAACCTTAATCATAACCAGCTCCTAACGATTTAGTGGACCTTTTTAATGAGGCCCCACATTACACTTATTTGATGCTAACTAATCAATGGACCTTATTTAATAATAAGAAACATAGTGCGCCTAGTCCACTTTTTATTGAATGGTCACTACAACTACACTATTATTACTCTAGGGCCCTTTGCCCCTCCATTACAAACCTAAGGAGGATCCCAACATTCCATCCTCTTTGGAAAGCATTGACATTGTTATCACACGATGTGTAGGTTGAGCAAAGCCAACCTCAACCCACAAATGTGTGACAACTCGGGAGCATCTACCCATTGTCACCGGAGATAAACGCTCCTCTCTTTTAGTGATGAAGCAATTCACCACAAGGGAGGAGTCCTGGGTGACCCTAGGGGGAAAAGGGGGGAAAAGCGAGAGGTGGAGAGGAAAACCCCTATAGGTCACGGTATGAGAGTGCTTAGGGCTCGGAAAGGATGACTTGGGAAGGTGAGAGAGGTAAGTTTGATCAATAACTGCAACAAGCAATGTTAGTGCAACAATCCCAAGATCAAATAACACGAAATAAAACCCCAAAACACTATAGGATCAGCAAGATAAGCTTGCTGTCCTAAAATTGAAGCAGACTGTAATTAATACCAGCAATGAGGAACCGTAACAGCTGCAATATTTCACTGTCAAAATCAGCAAGTAATAGTTTGAAATAAAAGCCCTTGACTAGTAGATAACATTCCAATATTTAAACAACAATTTTGACGGTTGAAAGGGCTGTAAACCAAGAGTTATCAGCAATAAATATGACAGACCAATGGCTGTAGCAAACTTTTGCTTCAGCAACAAGTTCTAACCACAAAAATTAGCAAGTAAACGCACCAATGTATATCCCTTTCCAAGTAGATCAATTTCAAGTATTCACAAGCAATTTTCTGCGGTTAGAGAAGTGAGTAAATTGAACTTTAATAGGATGTTTGCTGCAGCCCTAATGTTTGTAGCATTTAATTAAGTACAGCAGCTAGAGATGCCCACAAATCAAGACGCCTTAGCATAGAAAGATAGCTTGAAGTGAGCACAATTCATCCCAAAAATCAGAGATTACAAAAGTATAATTTTCACGTATTCCAATGCAACCATGAGATTGGACTTGTTATCTCATGAATCAAGACCCGTTGTGCTCTGTCGACCAAGCTGATGTGGCGGACACTGCTATGCTTCTGACAATGAGTGGTGATGCGTGGTGGAGAGGAGGGGCTCTATCTGCTCCATGTGGGCTCTGACGGTCATTTGGCTCTCGACACTCCATGTCTGCTACCAGCGGGCCTCGAGACATCATCTCCTTAGTTACCCCTAGGCTGGGGGGTAACAGAATTCAACGCTTGTAATGGGGATGTACAACGATAACCAGGGTCCTATTTATGGGAGTTGACCACAACGTTGAAGCTGTCTGGGGAACTAGGCTCCCATGTACAAGGTTTGGGCACAACATCAAAGTAGTTCAAGAAGCTCATCTATAAACTCGTGTCCCATGTACGAGTGTTGTCCACAATTCTTAAGTCATTATGGAAGCTCATCCATAACCTAGGGTCCCATGTACAAGTATTAGTCTCATTCTAAAGTAGGTGTAAAAGCTTGTTCATAAACCTGGGTCCCATGCCCAGGTGCTTATGATGTCTCCCAACTAATGACTCTTGAGCTTGATGAGTGATTGTGCTCCAAATGCCCACCATGGTCATGTGGATCAAAACAAATAGAACCATCCATGCCCAAAAGAGCATCCACCCAGCAGTAAAAGGTTGGTTGTGGATTTGGAAGGAAGACTAGCTTTGGAGAATATACAAGCTGAAAATTAGTAGTTATAACCATCTCATGTATTTCCTGAATGATGTTCTCTTTATATGATGGTTTAGAGTCATCAAAGAGAAGGTGGAGGTAGTTTTCTTCCCATAAGTGACAACTGTCCATATACCATTCATCACAAGCCTTCTCTAAATCATACCAACCATACATATGTCACCTGTATACTCCTCTTCAATATCAATCCAAATTACCATTCTTTGGATTGCTACATAGTCTTCTTGAATTTTTTGTATGCGCACTCCATACTGAGTTGCACTATACAAACTCCTTTAGGGGGTGGAAATTGTTTTGCTTTGAGTTACCATTGTTTGATATGCTCTTCATAATCCATAGCAATTTCAAGAAAACTTGTAGTAATGAATTCTTCCACATGATTTGTATCTTCCATATAACACTGCATATAACACTAGATCTAGATTTTGAGGAGACAAATTTGAAATAACTAAAACTCCTTCAATATTGATCGAAATTTCTGTTATGACCACAATTATGAAATGCCATGACCACTTTGCATCTATTGGCATTGGTTTGGTGGAAATTTGGGCACTCTTTCAAAAGATACCTTCTTTGCAATCAAGGTGGCTGTCACTGGAAAACCCTAAAATAAATGATTTTAAATCAACTACATCTTTACTTTTTGGATTTTGATTTGGATGTTTTTTTTTTAACTTGGGTATTTTTTCAAGAGGAACTTAGGTATGCAATTGGTTTCTTTAGACCCTACGTAGAGATCTACCTGAATGGTTTTGAGTATTGTGGCCCTCTCTTTTCCTTAAAACCCACAAAAAAAATAAATTCTTTGTTTTGGTCCCAAGAAAGAGTACCAATACCACTTGTTACGAACCTTACCCTAAGAAATTGAATCTCAATAAGTATATCGGAAATGCTCCACACTTTATTTATCAAATTACCCTTAAGGTAGGGCAACACCATACAATGATCCTTTATGAAGGAATTCTTCTTTGGTTCACTTGCCTATTAAGGTAGGGTGACCTCTCAATGAGGTAAGCTCCAATACAAATACTCTGATCCCATGCTCTGTGAGGAGGACTTCATCCTTATTTATAGTTATCTATGAAACCCTAATCATAACCACCTCCTAACTATCTAGTGCACCATCTTTAATATGGCCACATTACATTTATTCCATGCTAACTAACTAGTGTGCCTTATTTAATAATAAGAAACATAGTGGACCTAGTCCACTTTATATTGAATGGCCACCACAACCACACTATTATTACTCTAGTGGGCCCTTTGGGCCCCCCATTACAACCCTAGGGAGGATCCCAACATTCCATCCTTCTTTGGAAAAGCGTTGTCCTCAACACTTGAAGTGAGGATGTACAACCATAAACTAAGGTCCCATGTATAGGTGCTGATAACAACACGTAAGCAGTTTGGGGAACAGAGGTCCCATGTACAAGTTCTGGTTGCAACGTTGAAGTAGTCCAAGAAGCTTGTCCATAAACTTGTGTCCCATGTATGAGTGTTGATCGCAATGCTGAAGTCTTCTTGGAAGCTTATCCATAACCCAATCCCATGTACAATTATTAGTCTCAATGGACCAAGAAGCTTGTCCATAAACTTGGGTCTCATGTCCAGGTGATTATGTTGACTCCCCATTGATGATTTTTGAGTTTGATGAATGGTTGAGTATTTTGTTCCAAATGCCCACCATGGTCATGTGGATCCAAATAAATAGAACTATCCATGCCCAAGTGAGCATCCACCTAGTTGTAAAAGGTTGGTTGTTGATCTGGAAGGAACACTACCACTAGAGAATATGCAAGCTGAGAATTGGTAGTTATAACGAGCTCATGTCTTCCTTGAATGATTTTCTCTTCATATGATGGAGTAGAGTCATCAAAGAGAAGGTGGGAATAGTTGTCATCCCATAAGTGACAACTGTCCATATACCATTCCTTGCAAGCCTTCTGTTGGCCCTTGGTTATGGAGGTAAGCAAAGATTTAGGGAGAAAAGACGAAATGAGAACTGCGTGGAAGACACAGTGACTGGTACTGGGTCGAAGTGAGCAGAAGAGAAGAAAAGACAGAGTGAAGTAAAAGAAAGCAAGCCATTGGACGAGGAGATTGAGGAGGACAGATCAGAAAGGAAGACGTATCTTGGACAACTCAGCAAGCGGAAAAATCCACCGTTGGATGCTTTGGTGCATCGCGCGCGAAAGAAGGAAAGACAGGCTGGTGAAGCCCTGAAAACACGGGTCAAGTTGACCTAAGGTTTTGGTATCTAAGGTTTTGACACTTAGGTCTCGGCCTAAGGCTGTCGGTGAGCTATTGTAATGTATAAATAAAGGTCAAGAGGACTTGGGATGGGTTTGATTATGTGATGATGAGTGATTACTGTTGTGAGAGAAAGAAACATTGAGCAGTGAGAGAAGTTTGTATTGTAAGATCTTCAGCTGGGTACGAAGATCAACCCTGCAGTTGGGTGCACAGGGAAGGGAGACAGAGAGAAGGGAGAAAGAGAGAGAAGATTTGCTAGCTAAGAGCGCAGAAAGCACTGTATGCTTTCACTTAATATATTATAAAGCACAGTTCTGTGGATGTAGCCCTAGGGAGAGGGTGAACCACGTATATCTTGTTGTTGTGTGTGATTGATGTTGTGTTCTTTGTCTTCTGATTTCTCTGTATTGCATTATTGTGCTAGATCTGAGATATACTGTGCGAAGTAGGTTTGAGCTGGTAGGAGATACCTAGATGCTGTGTTGTTGTTGTATTGGATCCACTTTGCATTTCCTTTGGTTGTAGACACCTGTGTCCTGCAACCCCCTATAGCTACTTCGTGTGAGATTGCATCTGCCTTGCAGGTGTTGCCGAAAGGGCCAGTAGTTAGGGTTTGTTGGTGCGCTCTTGAGCATTGAACCCTAGGTTTGCCCCTATGCCAATAAATGGTTCCGTTGCCGGGACCAAGATCTTCTTGAGGGAATGTCAAGGTGGTTTCCATCGAAGACAGAGATTCAGAAGTGGATAGAAGAATAAGAAAAGGACTTCGTAGAAGCCTAGAACAAGAACCCTAAGCTTAACATCGAGGATTGGTTGGGAAGGTATATCTTTACTGATATACACAAGATTTTCTTTGGAGGAATTCATAAGGAGCTATACGAATGGTTAGCCAGATTTGCAGATACTCAGTTTGAGATCAGATCTAGACCACCTGTGGTTTGGATGTCGACGCTGATCAAGAAGGTCAAGAGAGTTGATAACGCCGTGTCAAGAGCAGTGGATTACTAGTTTGATAGTACCATTGGAGGGTATATCACTGAGTTTGCTATTGACAGGGTAGAGTCATATAGCCAAGCAGAGAGATATTTCTTTAAGGGACCAAGAGGAAAATTTTTACATTTTCTTAAGTTGAAGATCAAGATGCTATTGCATGAGAAGAACATCTTGAAGATATAGTAGTGGGTCAGATTGAAAAGCTAATGTTCAAGAATTCAGATAGCGACAACGACACAGAGGTTGGATATACGCGTAGTGGAAGGACCTTCAGGGAAGTTCCTTTGGCGAACTTGTTTGAGCAATATCACTAACCTCTTCTACAGGAAGAAGGGTTTTATAGTGGAGAAGAGGAAGAGCTACTGAACGAAGAACATTCAGGGTCCGTTGGACCAAGAGAAGAAAAGACTGAAGAACCTCGTCGAGAAGAGCCATAAACTTCAGGAACTGCACCAACTGTTGAAGTAAGTACTATTACTCCTCCTGTTGTTTCAACAACATTAAGTAATCAGAGTAACCTAAGTTATCAGAGCACCCAGAGCACTGGTACAAGTGGTTCAACGCACACTCAGTCAGGGAACTTAGGAAGATCTATGGCAGATGAGATGAGGTTACCCACCTTCAGAGGAGATGGATCTTAAGATCTTGATCAGCACTGGTTTCTATGTGAAGCTGTATGGAGTATTAAGAATGTTACCGATGAAGCTGTTAAACGAGCTCAGTTTAGTACTACCCTGAGAGACCGCGCACTGAGTTGGTACATGAAGTTTGTCCAAGGAACTGCATAGCCTAAACCGCTGAATGAGATCAAGAATGTGTTGGTTGTGGAATTCAAGAAACCCAAGTCGAAGTCACAATGCATTACAGAGTTGAAAGAAATCAAGCAAAGAGTAGCTGAACCTGTTTGGGAGTTTGATTAGAGGTTTAAAACCTTAACGGGCTGATTGACTTTTCAGATCCCAGACGAGCAGAACAAGGAATGGCTCATTGCTGCCCTCTTACCACACATCAGAGTTCCTTTGATGCAACAGAAGATCGCTTCGCAGGCTGAGGCACTGGAGATTGCCATGAAGTTAGAATCAACCCCTATGGGAGAATTCAACTCAGGTATGAGTCAAATCTTGAGTCAACTAACTAGCTTATCACTGTAGGTCGAAGATATGAAAAAAGACAAGGGAAAAGATAAGAGGGAAGACATCTGGTGCATTAGATGCAAATTGGAAGGCCATGCTAAAGAGCATTGTCCCCTATTTCATGAGTACTTGGCATCTGGAGCTCCGAGCCCTTTGAAGCAAGTTACCCTACCTTGGTGCGAGGTATGCAGAAATAGACATTGCCCCGATGAGTGCTATTACATGCAAAAATATGTTTAGACACCCACAAATTTGTATTGCACGTTTTGTAAGTCGGTAGGGCATGATGATAGGGATTGTAGGGCCTATGACCTCATGCATGAAAGGTCTAGAGACATATACAAGATTCAAGGTGAAGTACAACAAGAAGGGAACACTACGTAGTATAAGTCCCCAAGAAGAGGAAACTTCAACCCTTGTGGTGGATTCAGAGGAGGAGGATGGGCAGGAGGTATGGGTCGAGGTAGAGGCCAAATCATTTGCTATAACTCCACACAGCCAGGACATTTGGCAAGGGACTGTCAGAACCCTTGTACCACTTGCTGCTACTGCAACTCATTTGAACATGTCATAGAAGATTGTCCTGCGCTGTTAGCCAAACTTCAGGAAAGACGAGGAGGAAACCAACAAATACAACTAATCACAACAGAACCTCGCGTAGTGGATCCAACAGTTGTTGTTATTACTAGAGGAGGTGTTGCTACAGGAGAAGACAGAGCGACCCAAGGAAAGAATATAGAACAATCAGGAGTCAGAAAAGCTGCAGAGAAGTAAGAAACGAATTTGGGAGAGATCAGGCGTCTTCATCAAAGGCCCAACCAGAAGTAAGAGAATGTGGAATGCCCTGGCCTTTGATCAATCCGCTTCGCCAAGAGAAGGAAAAGAGGTAAGTAAGCTCATGGAATTTCTATGCATTTGCATTAATTTGATAAAGGATGAGAGCGCTGTACAAGAGCTACAAAACTTGATTAGACAGTACGAACTAGGGAAGGTAGATCCCTTGCTGAGTAGAGCGGTATTGAGTAGAGTGGTACACCAAATATCTGAAAAGAGAAGGACAAATAAGGAACTACACCTGAATGCTCAAATTGGAGAGTATGATATAAACTATGTGGTCCTCGACTTAGGGCCGGAGATCAACGTCATGACGAAGCAGACCTGGGCACTGATGGGAAAACCCAAGTTGATCTATTCCCCCATCAGGCTTAGGATGGCCAATCACCAGGCTGTGAGCCCCTTCGGAAGACTGGAACATGTCCCTGTGGACATCGATGGGGTCAGAACATTTGTGGACTTCGAGGTAATTGAGATAGTCGATGATAGTTGTCTTTACCCCGTGCTGGTAGGAATTGATTGGGCTTTCAACAACTCTACTGTTGTTGACTTGAAGAAAAGAAGAATGACATTTGAGGGAGATGGCCTTAGGGTCATTGCACCTTTAGACCCTGATGAAGGTCCCAGATACATAGAGCTCATCAGAGAAGAAGATCGTGCATATGAGTTAGAAAATATATACAAATTAGCAGCCAGACAATAGGATTACATTAATCCTACAACAGATGGGAACCTAAGCTGGCGAAGTGACAACGCATGTTCATCAGATTCAGAAGAAGCATTGGAAAACTGGCAGAACCAAATGTATGAAGTATCTATAAGGAGATGTGCTAGATTAACCCGAGAAGTTTGCTGGATTGGCACAAGAGTAAGTAACTTGCTCACATTTGATGGTCTAAACCATTTAGAAGCTTTCTTGTTGGAATTTGAAGAAATTGTACAAATACAACAAAGATTGTTGGCATTGGATGAGGCCTTGAAAGCAACTCCAGCAAGATGGTGGGGGACACACAAAAACAACATTACAGACTGGGTACAATGTCGCACTTTGATGACAACGCGTTTTTCAGAACGAATAGAAGGCTGTGAAGTTAGGTACACAGGTCGAAGCTGTCCGAAGGACCATGTGCGAGGTTGCGAGGAAGCTTGGAGAAACATTCCTCAAGAACAATGGGTACACAAATTCATTAACACGTTGGATACAACCCCTATCAATTGGTACCTTCAAGCAGAACTGCGCCTCATCACCGCAGATTGGGAAGGTATGACTCAGAACTTTGTAACTACCTTTTTATTTGAAAGCCAATATCCTACAGTGGATCAAGCGTTACAGAGTGTGAGACAAAATATTTGAGGAGGCACCTAGCCTCCCTTTGGAACAAGAAGAGGACGAATGGACTGTGCCTCTTCAGAAATTGCAAGGCTGTTACAATATCAATGCTGATGAAGACGATGATCCTAGGAATGTGAACATCGCGAAAACAGAATGCCAAAGAGACATAGGACCAGGAGTTGAGCTACCTTTCATTGGACAACCAATTAAAATCAAGAAAGTCAATATTGGAACAGAGCAAACACCGAAGCTTGCAAATGTTGGAGATTATCGGGATGCTGCTACTATTGACAAAATCATAGAGTTACTGCATGAATATCATGACTTGTTTCCAACCAAGTTCACTGATATGAAGGGCATTAAAGGGCCCATGGGAGAGATGAAGATCCCCTTGAAGCCAGACGCAAGGCCAATCAAATAGAGACCTTACAGATTGAACCCTAAATTGAAGGAGAAAGTGAAGATTGAACTAGACAAAATGTTGGAAGCAGGAATCATAGAACCTGTTGAAGAGTCAGAATGGATAAGCCCTATGGTGGTACATGATAAGAAGACTGGAGAAATCAGGATCTGTGTAGGTCTCAGGAAGTTGAATGATGCTTGTCTGCATGACCCATTCCATACACAATTTATTGACGAAGTATTAGATAATATAGGAGGACAGGAGGTATATTCTTTCACCGATGGATTTTCAGGATACCATCAGATCCGGATTGCCAAGGAGGATCGCCATAAGACCACATTTGCAACAGAATGGGGATCTTACCAGTACACAGTGATGCTGTTTGGATTGAAGAATGCACCAACCATCTTTTCTAGGGTGGTGGTCAAAGCATTCAAGGAGTTTTTACATAAATTTCTAGAAGCCTATTTTGATGATTGGACTGTTTTTAGTTTGTTGCAAAATCATATTGAATGTTTAAGACTAATGTTGGATAAGTGCAGGCAATGTCAGATTGCCCTGAACCTGAAGAAGTGCATCTTCTTTTCACCCTTTGGAGTGCTGCTAGGCCATATTGTGTGTAAGCAAAGATTGCTGGTAGACCCA
>ML779348.1:1440601-1476321 GCA_009831015.1 Picea engelmannii
TACATCTTATATATGAGTTCTCTTATCATATTTTTGTGGAAATGCATTTATTTGATGTTGTTGATGCTTTAGATATTTAAAAAATTGAAAAAAAATGAATATTTTTGTATTTTTTTAGTTCTTACGACATTTTCCGATATTTATCGATATTTTCCCCGATTTTGCCGATATTTTTGTTTTCGGACCCTCGGCGATATTTTGCCGTTGCCGATGTTGGTAACACTGGTTCCACCAAAAGAAATGTCTGGTGTAACTACATCTGATGATAGAGAAGTATTGTTTATTGAAAGAAAATTCAAAGTTCAGGTTACACTGGGTTATCATGGGCATATATCACTTTGGAAAACACTTCTTCTATAGTTGCTTGTAGGTGAGAAGAGTGGACCAGATCCGCAAGACAACAACCGTGATTGCTTGAAGTGTTTGGTATTAAAAGCAATAAAGCCTTGATTACAGTCTTGAGCTACAAGGTTGATGGAGAGACTTGTATAGTACAAGGTGGCTACAAGGAAAACAAGTGAGGAATGTCATTGATCATCATGCAATTGACCAAAAAACAAAAAGCAGGACCTCCATTGGTGTACAGTCTCAGGTATGCACTTGTATATATGTATTATTTGCATCATTGTCATAAGGGTACTTGCAGGAGGAAGGAACCCTTAGTTTAATCATGGACCCAGAGAAGTCTCAATGCATTCAGAAGAACAACACACTGGAAGTGAAGACTCCAGGTTTGATTGTTTTAATTATCATGCTACATTACAAGTAGGTGTTGTAGCTGTGACACCAATCCTTAAATTGTTTTGATTTTAGAGATGTACTCATGAATCTCCTCTAGGAGATATTCTTGTCTTGTTTCCTCTCGTTTGTTTCCTTGTTCCAGGTAGTTTAACAACAAAGGAAGATGTTTTTCCTTCAAGACCTCAGAGGGAGTCACTTGACTTAGAGGGAGTCAAAACAGTACAGTGGACCGAAAGAGCACATCCGATTGTTGTTTTACCTTGGAGTTTACCATGGTTTCTTGGTGCAGCAGGAAACAAAGCTCTGTGGCCTTGAGTACTGCAGAAGCAGAGTATATAACATTGAGTGTGGCAGTCTACGAAGCAGTGTGGCTTCTGATAGATTTATTTGATCATGACATGGATCCTATTATTACTTGTGATAACCAGAGCTGTGTGAAGTTCTCTTAGAGTCCTGTGTTTTATGATAGATCTAAACACATTGAGATAAAATATCATTATATCAGAGACATGTTGTAGAGGAAAACAATACACGTGCAGTATCTTCCTACACATGAGTAGATTGCAGATATCTTCACCAAATCGCTTGCCAATTCAAAGTTCGAGTACATCTGTGAGAAACTAGCTTGGTGGAGATTGCTTCCCTAGCTGAGTTGATGATTACATCCAGGACGAAGTTCGAATACTTCCGTGCGAGACTTGGCCTGATGGAGAATGCCTCCATAGCTAAGAGGGAGTGTTGATGATTAAAGTTGCGTGAGACATCCTCCAGGACACAGACCTGAGAGAGAGCCCATGAGTTGGGTGTGTGGTTCCTATCTGAGACAGAACTGGAACGTTGTGTTGGCCTCCTCCTTACAGAGAGTTGAGAAGAACTCCATATGATTCTCCTATGTAACGCAGTGAGAAAGAAGATCTGCTAAGTTGGACGTGCTTGTGGCTGAGCACAGGTGAACGTGTGAATTCCCATGAGCTGGGTGCATCGTTCTGAGACAGAGATGAAACGATGTATTAGCCTCCTCTGAGCAGAGAGTTGAGATGATGAACTCCAGATGACTCTCCTGTGTAATGCAGTGGGAAAGAAGATCTGCTGAGTTGAACATGCCTGTGGATGAGCATAGGTGAACATGATCCTAGTGCCTGAGCACTAGTGAGTGTGGTTCTCCTGTGAGATGCAGTGAGATAGAGAGACATCCCTGTGGCTAAGCACAGATGGATGTGCCCCTAGTGGATGAGCACTAGTGGGTGTATGAGATCCCTTGCTATATTGTTCAAGAGTCAGACTTGCATGTAACCCTATTTGTTATGTAAAGGGTACAGGTCGGCCCCACCTGAATGTAAAAGATAATTAATGTAAACGGTAATTAATATAAAAGATAATTAATGTAAAAGATAATTAATATGATAATTATTGATTATATTTTGAGTTATTGAGGTCGGCCCTATTGTGCCAATAGACACATCATTTAATGTGACAAGTCTTATATAAATAAAGGTGAATCCCCATTGAGGAAACACACTTATTATTGTGTCATCTCATGATTTCAGAAGTTGTGGTCTGAAATTATGAGAATTACAACACCCTCTTGTGTGCTAGGTTTGGTGATGGTGTGGGAGGTCTTTCTCTTGATGAATATAGCAAGGGATTGGCTGGGTTTTCTTCCCTTGTTGAGAAGGGTTTCCCAAGATACTTCTTGTGTTCTTGTGCATGGTTATTCTTCTTGTGATCTTGGTTTGCTGCAGTAGTTATGGTTCAAGTAATAGTTAAACAAAAAATTTAAAGAGAATACATGAGCCATAGCTCATTGAAAATCCAACAAATTTCAAATCCTAATGATGTTCTAACATTTAAAACTCCAATATAATAAAGACTACCTACTTTATTTAGCATCTCAGGTAAGTCTTCAAGCCAAGGGTATAGGAGTTGGAATGATCAACTTGATATGTTGTCTAGGTGAATCCAACTAAATTCTACCTTAAAAGTAAGGAGTTGGCAATCTAATAGAGTTGAAATATTTCTTAGATGGGTTTGGTGGAATTTCGCCTTCAAAATGAGGGATACGACAATCTAATTGAGTACTAGACTCCAATTTGGAGATGTAGAGAAGTCGAGGAATTGACATGTAACTATGTTACCATCCTAGAGAACCAATGAACACTGCAGCCTAGTACCTAGGTGCCTCAATGGATGGAGGTGGACCCATATGTTGTCTTCCCATCAATATATTTTGTAGTAACCTTGTTTTACTTGTAATTCTTGAGCTGTGAAATTTTGATTAGCAAAGGGTGGTTTGACGAGGGGTGTTGTAAATGCCATCCACACTTTGAGCCCAAATTCCATCATCAAGGAGGGTATGTAGCTCATTGGAAGCAACCCATTGGTTGGGGCCAGGGCCTGGGTTCAATTCCTAGCTTCAATCTTTTCATCACTATAAAAACATTAAGGTGTTAAGGTGAATGGTTTAGGTGGTTAAACCACCATAACCACCATAATATGTAATGGGGCATGATTAATGGGTGAGAGATGTAATGTTGCAGCATTAATAATAAAGTCATTCTTTATTTTCTCTCTCCACTGTTATATATGTCATTGCTTTATGATGATGAGGATCCAAGTGTAGGGGATGATTATGATGATATGTTGTAGTATGTGTTTTTTGGATTCTAGAGGCCATTTAGAGCCTCGATGTTTATTTATTTTTGGTTTAGATATGTATGGCACTTGGTGCCATTTTGCTATATTCACCCTTGCTATACACCTGAGCAAACATTGCATATTTGGTGTCTAGTAGTTTGGGTTTCCATTAATGTACACGAACATATAATTCTTTTTATTAAAATTTAAATATTTTATATTTTTTTGTACAACCATTTTCCCCCCTTTTTTCGTGGTCTGGTCCAGTTTGAGATTTTGGCAATCTTGGGTATGGTTTTGATCACATTGGTTGGAAGTAGGGGTGGATAATGTTGTCCAGATTGTCACGGACAATGTTACTAACTACGTGGCAAGATGCAGGTTTTGTTGGACAATTTCCCCACCATTTTTTGGATCCCTTGTGCAACCTGTTGTTTGGCCTTGATGTTGGAGGACATTGGCAATATTGAATGGATTCAATTGGTTATGGAAAACCTGAAGTGCATACAAAAATACATATACAATCGTACATGTGTCCTAAACTTCACGAGGAAATGTACTGAAAACAAGGTTATTGTTCAAACTTCACCATGCTATGATCGGTTTTGACACAAATTTTCTGTAGCTGCACTCCATTTGTGCCCAAAAATGCCAACTTACAAGAATGTTTGTGATTTATGAGTGGACAATCAAATACAATAAAACCACCGAAAGCATAGAGTTGGTAAGTCTTGTATGTAATGATGTTTTATGGATGGAAGTAAATAATGTGCTTCCCATATCACAACCTTTGTTTAAGGTCCTCCTTTGAAATGTTCCCACTAGGGTATATATGGTGCCATGGATAGGGCCAAGTGTTAAATTTTAAGCTATTATTAGGTTTCTTTTCAATTTACTAGATAACCATAGCATAGATAGGATCACTGAGAGAAACACAATCACAATATATATAACATTTATCCTGGGAAACCCTCATGGGGAAGAAAACCCAGCAAAAACTTCCTTGATATAGATAGCCAATACAATGCCAAGACAATAAACCAAACACTAGAGAATATCCTCTCCCAAGCAATGCGCCTCTCTCTCTTCCTTCTTTCGGCAACTGGTAACTGCAACTTCCTTCAATACTTGCACACTAGATGAGTGAGTTGAGTGAGTGAACAAATGAGGTGCTGGCATCCCCTTTATTTATACAAACTGGCAAGCGCTGAAAGGAAGTGTCTCTTCACTGGCAGTGCCAACTTGTCTTTCTGGGTGGTTAGAACCACTTTAATTTGCCTGGGGGCCGACTTCTTAATTTGCATATTACAGTTAGGGTTTGACCAATCCGCAAAAGGGGATTTGGTCATTTACAATGCCCGACATGATCAATCCACGATAGGGGATTGATCTAATGAATAATACATCAATAATAAATAGAATACTCTTTGCAGTTACAATATTTCAACACTCCCCCTTAACAAGAAGGGTATTCTACAACATCATCAGGAGAGAGAGAGAGAGAGAGGGCAACAACATCAACAACGTCTGGAACACTGACTGGCATATCTTTAAATCATCGATAGTTTTTCTCATCATCAATATCATCATTCACAAAAGGGAGATGGAATGGCATCATCATCTGCATTAACATGGATTAGTATAACACTAATACATCATCATCAATAAAAGCAACATCACAGCACAAAAGCTGGAGCATCATCAACATCAACACTAAGCTGGGAATCTTCAGCACGAAGTTGGCATCATAGCACGAGGCTCGCAACACAACAACATCAGCACGAAGTTGGCATCACGGCATGAGGCTGGCAACACAACACCATCAACACAAAGTTGGCATCACAACACGAGGTTGGCAACACAACAACATCAACGCGAAGCTAGCATCACAGTACGCGACTGGCAACACAACAACATCAACACGAAGCTGAAAATCTTCAGCACTAGGCTGGCATCACAACATGAAGCTGGCATCACAACAACATCAACACGAAGTTGGGAATCTTCAGCACTCGGCTAGCATCACAACATGAAGCTGGCATCAGAACAACATCAACACGAAGCTGGAAATCTTCAGCACTAGGCTGGCATCACAACACTACTCCTCCTTTTGAGGGAGGTCCTTTCAGACTACACCAAGCTTATCCTGAAAGTGCTCAAACTTTACACGAGATAGAGGCTTGGTCAACACATCAACAACCTGTTCATCTGTGCTAACATACTGGAGTTTTATGGCTTCTTTCTGCACCATATCACGGATGTAATGATATCGGATCTCCATGTGTTTTGACTTGTCATGGAACACAAGGTTCTCTATCATCTTTATGCAGCTCTGGTTATCACATAGGATCACGGTTGCTTCCATCTCCAGTTCGAATAGACCTGTCAACAACTTTCGAAGCCATATGGCTTCACAACTGGCGGAACATGCAACAGTGTATTTTGCTTCTGCCGTGCTGAGAGTAATGCCTGATTGCTTCCTACTCTGCCATGAGATCATGGCTGACCCCAGACTGAAACAACATCTTGAAGTGCTCTTTCTGTCAGAGACACTTCCAACCCAATCTCAATCGGTATAACCACTCAGTCTAAAGTCATGATCTCCATTATAACTGAGACCGCAATCTAATGTACCCTTAAGGTACCTCATCACATGTTTTGCAACAACTAGGGAACACGTCTGGGCTCTACCAGAAACTGACTCAAGGTGTTCACAGCAAAACAAATATCTGGCCTGGTGTTTGTCAGATACATCAACGATCCAATGATCTGTCTGTACAACGTAGCATCAATCAATTCTGACGAAGTGTCAGCCAAGAGCTTCAACTTTGTTTCCATGGGTGTATTCATGGACTTGCACTCCAACATATCAAATTTCTTCAGTATTTCAACTGCATACTTCTCTTGGTTAAGGAAGATCCTCTATGGGTTTTTCCAGACCTCAAGACCTAAGAAATAGTGCATTAGGCCAAGGTCTTTCATCTCAAATTCTGCTGCGAGCTTCTTCTTACATTCAATGATGAGCTTTTCTTCTACAGTTAAGAATAAGTCATCCACATACAACAACAATATAACATGCTCATCATTCATAACCTTGAAGTAAAAGTTAGAATCAACTTTACTCTTGGTAAAGCCCAAGCTCGTCAGGAAACTGTCAATCCTTCCATACCAAGATCTAGGAGCTTGCTTCAATCTGTACAGAGCCTTCTTCAACTTGCATACATGAGTCTTCCTGTCTTCAACTTCAAACCCTTGAGGTTGTTCTATATACACTTCTTCAATGATACCATTCAAGAAGGCTGTTTTCACGTCCATCTGGTGTAACTTCCACTTCATCTTAGCTGCAAGGGCTATGATGGTTCTGATTGAAGTGTATCTGGCTACATGAGAAAATGTCTCTTCATAGTCATTGCCTTCCTTTTGAGAAAAGCCACGAGCAACAAACCTTGCTTTATATTTCTCAATACTTCCATCAACAACATGTTCTATTTTGAGAAGCCATTTGGAAGATACCACATCCTTGCTCTTCGGTCTGGGAATTATTTCCCATACATCATTCTTTATGATGGATTGGTATTCTTCTGTCATGGCATCTGCCCATTCTTTCTTCTGAATGGATTCTTTAAAGCAGGCAGGCTCCTTCTCTAAGAGATCATACATCAAAGCCATATAACTGGAGAATGGCTTGGGTTTCTTCACTTGTCTCATGGTTCCTTCAGGGGCACCATACTTCTCTCCATCTTGAATAAGTTCCCTTGCCCAAGCTGGCTTTCTCTTGTAGGAGATCGTCATCTAGGGAAGTTCTTGAGATTCTATTATGTCATGATCTTCTAGAATCTTCTCATCATTGGAAGTTATGACTTCCCTCACTGGTTCTGCAACTCTGGGAGCTACAGGTTCCTCTTCATATACTTCTTCAAGCTGGCATCTTCTTGATTTCTTGAGTGCTGCATCTTCATCAAAGGTTACATCCCTGCTGATCTCAATATGATGGTAACCTGGTATATAAACTTTGAAGGCCTTGGAGACCTCACAGTATCCAACAAATATTCCCTTCTTTCCTGAAGGGTCCAACTTGGTTCTCCTCTTTTGGAATGTGTACAATTACTGGGCAGCCAAATATTTTGAGATGGCTTACTTCTGGCTTCTTTTCGGAGAACATCTCTTCAGGGGTCTTGAAGCCAAGTGCACTATGGGATAATCTGTTTTGTACATATATTGTTGTTTTTACTGCTTCTGCCCATAAGTGCATTGGAAGATCTTGATCATGGATCATGGTCTTCACTGCTTCCATTATAGTTCTGTTCTTTCTTTCTGCTACACCATTTTGTTGAGGATTGTAGGGAGTGGTGAGTTCCCTCTTGATCCTGACATCTTTGCAAAAGTTTGCAAACTCTCTTGAGGTGTATTCTCCTCCATTATCTAAGCTGAGTATCTTGATCTTTCTTTCAGGAAGATTCTCTATCAAGGCTTTGAATTCCTTGAATTTACTGAACACTTCATCTTTTGATTTCAAAAAGTAAACCCAGGTTTTACGAGAATAGTCATCAATAAAAGATACATAGTATACATACCCACTAATGGAGGTTGATGGCATTGGGCCACACACATCTGAGTGAATGATCTGTAGGACTCCTGCTTTGCTGTCTCTCTTTGGGAAAAGGGTTCTTGATGTTCTTTCCTTGTGCACATGCATTGCACACTCCTTCATGGTCAACCTTGAATTCTGGTAGACCTGTGACTGCCTTGCTTACATATGGTAATGCCTTGTAGTTGATGTGGGATAATCTTCTATGCCAAAGTTCACATGGATTCTCAATGGAGTGGGTCATGGCTGCTTCTGAGTGACCCTTTAGCTTATACAAGCCACCTTCTTCTTTTCCAATAACAATTGCTTCTTCCATGGTTTTTCCTTTGGCCCACATAAGAATTTCTCCATCTATGAAGGCAACTCTGAAGCCTTTCTTTTCTAAAGCTGAGATGGAGAGTAAGTTCTTTGTCAAACCTGGTACATATAGTACATCCTTCATCTTCATTGGGGTCCCTGAATCAAGCTTGTAGTTTGATTCTCCTACTCCCTTGATAGGGTATTGATAATCATCTCCAAGTGTTTCTCTTTGGGGAAACTTATTTTCTGTAAGGCAAGAGAGAATGTCTCTTTGACCTGTCATGTGCTTGGAAGCATCACTATCAATGAGCCAAGTGTCCTCACCAGGTGACATTGATCCTGAGAGGGCAGAGATTAAGACATAGTCTTCAATCTGTTCTTTTAGGCAGAGATTAAGACATAGTCTTCAATCTGTTCTTTTATCATCTTTGTGGGTGGCTCTTCGTCTTCAACTGCATGGGCATGGTGTCTCTTGTTTCTCATCTTGTATTCTTCTCGTCTAGCTGGACAATGCTTAGCAATATGTCCCATCTTGTCACAATGGTAACATTGGTAGGATGAGAAATCTTTTTCTCTTCTTTGCCCTTTCTGAAACTGATGGAATCTCCTTGGATGAGATTCTTTATGTATGAATTTGTTTTGGGGGTGAGACTCCTTATGAGTTTCTTTCTAGAAGTAAGACTTCTTTCTTCCTCCTTTAGTATGAGTAGCTAGGGCTTGATCTTCATCTCTTGATAGCTAAGCTTCTCGGTTAGCTACTCTTGCTTCTTCTTGAACACATTCTTCCCAAAGATTGTCAAATTGTAGTTGGTCTTTTCTGGCACAAATAGTTTGTATGAATGCAAGCCAAGGTCTTGTGAGACCATTAAGGGCCGTCATTATAAGTTTATTTTCATCTATAGTATCTTCAATTGCTTCTAGTTGTTCTTTGAATTGTGATAATCTGGAGAAATATTCCTGGATTGTTTCTCCTTTCTGCATCCTTGTATTCTTGAGTTGAGTTCTTAGATTCATCTTCCGATTGATGTTCTTTCCTTCATATAATCTGGTTAGGGCATCAAACATTTCTTTTGGAGTCTTCTTTGAAGCCACTTGAGGAATCAAGTGATCTTTGATAGAATATGCAATGATTCTTTTGGCCATAACTGTGTCCTTTTGGTGTTTTTCTTTAGCTGCAGCATCGACAGTTTCTGGTACATTTTCTTTAATGAATCTTGCTAGGTCATTCTCTTCAAGAATGAGTGCAATCCTATACTTACAGGCACAGAAGTTTTCCACACCTTCTAGCTTGTCAGCAAGCTTAGTGCTTGCAGACATCTTTACCTAGAGCTAGGAAAATGACAAAAAAATGAAAATGCTCAGAATTGAATTTTGAACTTACTAGGAGGTGCACTTGGCCGAGGCGAGTAGCCTGGTGTAGTTATATTTCAGAAAATCCAAATTTTGCCCCCTCAAACTTGACCAATGGATTTCTGGATTGGTGCTTTGGGTTTTTTGGTACTTTTGGTACCAGTGAAAACTAGGGTTTTACTTTCCTTGAGTTCTATCCACTGAAAAGGTGTGCTGAAGGTGCCAAAGAGTTCCTTGGGCTAGGGCGCATTTTTCTAGATGACTTTTGAGCTGAAATTCCTCTTCAATAAAAGCCCTAATTTTCTTGTACAACAACAATGACTTTTTTCTTTATGTAGTGAAAGATGCTCTCTTCAGCTTAGCTCTGATACCATGTTAAAGTTTAAGCTATTATTAGGTTTATTTTCAATTTACTAGATAACCATAGCATAGATATGATCACTGAGAGAAACACAATCACAAGATACACAACATTTATCCTGGGAAACCCTCATGGGGAAGAAAACCCAGCAAAAACTTCCTTAATATAGATAGCCAATACAATGCCAAGACAATAAACCAAACACTAGAGAATATCCTCTCCCAAGCAATGCGCCTCTCTGTCTTCCTTCTTTCGGCAACTGGTAACTACAACTTCCTTCAATACTTGCGCACTAGATGAGTGAGTTGAGTGAGTGAACAAATGAGCCGCTGGCTTCCTTTATTTATACAAACTGGCAAGCGCTGAAAGGAGGTGCCTCTTCACTGGCAAGGCCGACTTGTCTTTCTGGGTGGTTAGAACCACTTTAATTTGCCTGGGGTCGACTTCTTAATTTGCATATTACAATTAGGGTTTGACCAATCCGCAAAAGGGGATTTGGTCATTTACAATGCTCACATGATCAATCCACAATAGGGGATTGATCTAATGAATAATACATCAATAATAAATAGAATACTCTTTGCAGTTACAATATTTCAACACCAAGGGGGCAATTCATTTCACATGCAGGAGCAAGGAGGAGAAATAAATGCATTTTTGCAAAATTATTTATACAGGTTGGAAACATGAACTTTATCAACCCAACCTCCTTTTAAGATCTGGAATTCATGAGGAAGGGGTTTTCTTATGCATAGAAAGGATGTTCCCTGATTATGAAACTGAAGAGGCCATCCATAACCACTTACAAAAGTACAAGAGAGACAAGGCGCTTTTTGCATTTTAAAGGGCGACTCAATCAAGGTAGACAATGTTACAAGGTAGCTTTTCTTCTTAATGTTAATTTTTAAATTATGTTTTTTTTGTAAGTTGCCACTTGCAATTTGTGTTTAAATCCAAACTTTGGCATTATTGAAGGTTTATGGTGGGAGGATTTTTGTGGCCAAACTCTTGAACTTCAGAGGTTTGCAATCCAAATGTTAAGCTAACCTTGTAGTGCCTCTGGATGTGAATGCAATTGGAGCACATTTAAACACATTCACATCAAGAAGTGCAATAGGTTGGCCCCAGATGTTTTGGCCTTTTAACTTTGGGGACAAAGCTTCCCAAGGGAAAGGGCATTTTATGTACCTAAACACATCATCTTTCTTATGCAAGTAAGCTCCATTTATAGGAGCTATTTTGTATACGAACCTATAATGTTGTAATAATATCTTTTAGTTCTAGGTAATATATTTCAATGATTGTGTGAGGTCACTTTCATGTAATAATGACCTAATTACCCCCTAAATGGTAACTTAGCCTATGTAGGGTTTTGTTCTCTTTTTGTATAAATAGGGATTTCTCCCCTCATTTGTAACTTCACTTCAGTTTCCTAATCAACAAAGTTTCTTTAAGAGCTATTCACCCATTAAATATGAATTTGCAGGGGCAATCCACTTGGTAGTGCAGGCGCCCCAAACATTTTGTAGTTTTTAGTTCCTACATTTTTAATTGAGCTTTTCTCCTATCAGGACATTGGTAGTTTTTTAGTAGATTCTGTGGCTGAAGATTGCACCAACAATGGTGTGTATACACTATAATGTACACTGTACAGTCACAATAGTCCAGGGCATGCTAATAATCATCTGTTCTAAAAGCACGTCAACAGTAAAAGCTTATTTGTTCACATCTGTGAGCCCTAAAGATAGGGCAGACCTGGTGCCCTACCCATTGGTTGGTTCATTATTCAAAATTTATTTTATACTGGTTGTATTTTTCTTGAAAGATTGTCACGCATTGGAAACTCTGGTATTGATGTGATGCATTTGACTGTGTCAGATGCATGAAAACTAGAATAGAAATTGGAAAACTACAGTTCGATGTCATGAAGCATTTGACTATGTTAGAATCATCTAGATTATAATTTTATGTATATGTTTTTTCTTAATCTCCGTCATTTTCTTGGGTTTATTCCATGCTGTTCAGTTGTTGGCTTGTATGATGAGAAATAAATTGTATTAGAGATTTGAATGTTTAGGAACCAAGCTGACTATGAATTTTTTCTGTCTCAGAAAGGAATGTGTGAGATTGCAGTAACTTATGCTCGCTCCGAGTTATCAAGATTTTTTGGAGTAAAGTATCTTGAGGATTTACTTCAGGTGGTTATTCGTTCCTATCAATTTGTCTCACGATTTAAATGGTTTCAGTTCTGTCACATTCAGTCAATACCAAAGTACAAACAACAAACAAAACTACTTTGTCATTTGCATGAGCATTACGACCATTTACTCTTCTCAAGAATTTCTTGTTTATGCCATATTGTTCTTGCAGTGTTTGATTATTCTCTGTTTGTATGGATATCCATGAGTTAGAATGGCAGAAAATGTTGGGCACAGATGTAGGTCCTTGGATATTTACTGTGTTACAGTTATACTAGCATTGATTACTGGATGGAGTATCTATCAACTATATCGGTTATCATATTGGCAATCATACAGAAATTAAATTATGCCTGTAATGTCAAGTGTTTTATACTTTCTTTAGCTGACATATCATTCTGGTCTCTGGGCATAGGATTGTCTTGCTTTGCTTGCATATGAGGAACCGGGGAAGTCTTCTGTAGGATACCTACTCAGCTTGGCTCAAAGAGAGCTAGTTGCAGATGCAGTAAATGCTGTGGTCTTATCAACTAATCCTGCGGTGCAAAATCCAGAAAGTTGTTTGCAATCATCTCTTGAAAGATTACTGAGGCAGCTAACAGCCTGTTGTTTAGAGAGACGGCTTCTTAATGGAGGACAAGGTGAAATTTTTTGTTTGCACAAGATGTTACATGGGGTCAAGGAAGGATCATGGTGAACTGTAATTGTACTTATGTCGAATTTCAAGCATTCTTAGTTCACACGTGTATTAATATTTTTGGATGCTTTATTGCACATTATCTTGTTAATGGTGGATGTTCATTGTTTTCTATATAATAAGTAGTTTCATCCATGGCCATGTTATTTGAATATTACTGATGGTCTTTGATTTGGTTCCCACGTATTTACACTCTTATTCAATGGAGTAAAATATTTGAATTTTCAGAGTGCTAAGAAATGTTTAGTTTCACTCCCGTATGTCAAATACATTAGGAAGTTTGATTATGCACAAAAACAATTTGCAGACAAGTTCAAAACTGCCAAGAACCTTTGCTTTTTAGTAACACTTTTTTTTGATCATCTTCCATAAGTCACAGATTTTGCTTTGAGATCATCAGGCACTGTTGTGCAGTTCCTGTCCAATCAATGAGCAGAACTGAATTTTCTAATAGATTATTATTCTGAGGCAGATCCAATGGACTTAAAGTGATGAACAGACGTTAGGGAAAAGAAAAGTTCTGCATGGCAGCTTGGGTTTCTATTATCTTATGCACCGAGGCCTACAAGTTACGGTCCAAACATGGTCAGTGACTAGAGGTGATTGGAATGGGATTTTGTAGTTTGTACGAAGTTTCTCTCATACATTTGAATGGTTTGTATCAACCAAAAATTTGATGTCTTGTACATATAGGACGTCTTTTATTATTTAGAACCCTCTACAGAATATGCGATTATGCATTGTTTAAATGTTGAACATGCTTTCTGTTATAGGAATTCCATTAATCACTTCCCCTTAACCTTTCTATTTTGATGAGGGAGAACTCGATATCTAAACAAAATATCTGGCAAGAATGCATGCAGTGCATACAAAACCTTAAAGCCTTGTATTGGATATATTCCTTATTGGTTTCTGAACTATTGCAGTTTGCAAATGTATCAATATTATTTTTCTTGCCAAAATATGACATTTATTATGTTACTATTCGATTTGCAATCTTGCTTATGCCTTGTATTTTATTCTCATGCCCATGGAAATCGTTTGTTATGTGTCCAAACGATTGTCTCCGTTTTTCCAATGTACATATTTTTAATTTACATGATCGGCATGACGATTGTTTGTCTCAGTTTTTCCAATGTACATATTTTCGATTTACATGATCGACATGAGGATTGTCTCAGTTTTTACAGTGTATTCATTTTCAAATTTACATAATTGGCACGACGATTGTCTTCGTTTTTCAACTATTTTCAATTTACATGATCCGCATGTGATATCCTAATACTTCGTTACTATTCTTGCCTTATAAGGGTTACTTTAAACTCTTTATTGTTATTTTAAATTGCGAGCTCTTCACTGTATATTAATCCAAGTTTTAAAAAAATAAGCAATAATGCCTTTAACATAGTGCAACTTGTCATATACTCTTCTTGTTTTATTATTTTCTTTACATGGTCCATTTTATACCCCAAATTTCTCCTTATGTTTGGCAATGACAAGCAAAGAGAAACCAATGACGATAGTGACGAGGAATGAGGAAGAGCAATATGTGGCTGTGATAAATAAATGGCTTTAACATAAGTGTGATGTCTCGCATTCTCTTCATCTTTTATTATTTTCTTTACATGGTCCATTTTAGACCCCAAATTTCTCCTTGTTTGGCAATGACAAGCAAAGGGAAACCAATGACGATAGTGGAATGAGGAAGAGCAATATGTGGCTGCGATAAATAATATGATACCTATTATAGTAGACATGATCATGTAATAATATAATGGTTCATGACCGAAGGTTTTTAGGTAGCATGCCCTTTGACACATTTTTAATACCTAGGCCATTTTTAATTGTGCTATGTTGCCACAAAAAATCAATTATCTATTGCCTTAGACTTGCTAATCAGTGGTATGTTGCTTAGAGTTGCCGAAGAGGGATGGTAAAATTGTCAATGATAATATGATAATTTGATTATAAGTTTGTTTAAATATTGAAATAAACTTGAAGTAACTAAATTCATATGGATCATCAATAATATCCAACAACAATGGGATGACATAAAGGCTACCTTTATTTTGATGGGCTTTATTAGAGTATCACATGTGGAGACTTAGTTTTTATGGGATTTAATAGAGTATCAGATATGGAGACCGCATATCGCTGCTTGTGGAGTTGGGTCGATAGGTGATTGGGTGTTTGTTTGTTTCAAACTCCAAGGAGCTATATATTGTCATTCTTTCCATAGAGCTACATGGGCACTCCTTACAATTCTCCAATTTTGGAGCTATTTTGTGATAATTATGAGTATCTATCAATCAAGGTCCAACCTGATGAACGAGCTAATGATATTTATTATGCATGCCGATCTCACTCACCAATTGATGTCTTGATCCAATCCATGACTTGGGTAAGGGTGAGGCATTGCATTTACGTAGTCTAAATTGATGTGCTTCGTTATTTCTTTAAACATAACTTATCCACCAAATATTTAGAGTCATAACGCAATGTTCATCATGTGAAATATCATTTGCCAAATTGACAATGTGATCATAACATTTAATGCTCTATATTATATTATAACCACACCATGCATGTGCACTGTTTAAATGCTGAACATGCTTATAAGAATTCCATTAATCCCCTTAACCTTTCTATTTTGACGAGAGAGAACTCGATATTTAAACAAAATATTTGTCCAGAATGCATGCACTGCATACAAAACCTTAAAGCCTTGTATTGGATGTAATCCTTATTGGTTTTTGAACTATTGCAGATTGCAAATGTATCAATATTATTTTTCTTGCCAAAATATAACATTTATTATGCTACTATTCAACATGCAATCTTGCTTATGCCTTGTATTGTAATGCTCATGCCCATGGAAATCATTTGTCGTGTCCATAACGATTGTCTGTTTTTACAATGTACATATTTTTAATTTATATGATCAAAATGACAATTGTCTCAGTTTTTCCAATGTACATATTTTCAATTTACACGATCAATATGAGGATCGTCTCAGTTTTTCCAGTGTATTCATTTTCAAATTTACATAATTGGCATGATGATCGTCTCAGTTTTTCCAGTGTATTCATTTTCAAATTTACATAATTTGCATTAAATGGCCAAATACAAACTGTTATATTTGGCCATTTAATGCACAAATCTACAGGGCAGTGGATGCTTCAGTAGACCATTCATAAAACAATGTCAGTAGAGCAGTCAATCCATGACATAGCTACCAAATTGATATGCTCAATGGTTCCAATACCCACGGTTTGTAATGTGTGAGCAATCTAAGGACACAAGTGCTCTACTACTAGCCAATCAATCCTCCAAACAGGGAATTGACCATCCAAGGTTTCATTCCACACTCTTCTATGTGCTCTAAACAAAAAATGATCTCATGTTGATCTTCAAATGTTGGATCAATCACTAGGAGAACACCAGCTCAACCTAATACTTCATTACTATTCATGCCTTATAATATGAAAGAAGACATTTGCATAAACTTTTTACTTGAAAGGGTTACTTCTAAACTCTTCATTGTTATTTTAAATTGCTAGCTCTTCATTGTATATTAATCCAAGTTTTCAAAAATAAGCAATAATGCCTTTAGCATAGTGTGATGTGTCATATACTCTTCTTGTTTAATTATTTTCTTTACATGGCCCATTTTAGACCCCAAATTTCCCCTTATGTTTGGAAATGGCAAGCAAAGAGAAACCAATGACAATACTGACGAGGAATGAAGAAGAGCAATATGTGGCGGTGATAAATAATAGGATACGTATTATAGTAGACGTGATCATATTATAATATAATGGTTCATTGCCCAAGGGTTTTAGGTATGCATACGCTTTAACACATTTTTAAAACCTAGAACATGTTTCATTGTGCTATGTTGTCACCAAAAATCAATTATCTATTGCCTCAGATCTGCTAATCACTGGTATGCTGCTTAGACTTGCTGAAGCATCTCTCTTTAAAATGATAAAATTGTCAATAATAATATGATAATTTGATTATTAGTGTGTCTAAATCTTGAAACAAACTTGAAATAACTAAATTCATATGCATCATCAATAACATCCAACAAACAATGAGATGACATAAAAGCTACCTTAATTTTGATGGGCTTTATTAGAGTATCACATATGCAGACTTTGCATATTGTTGCTTGTGGAGTTGGGTCAATAGGTTATTGGGTGTTTGTTTGTTTCAAACTCCAAGGAGCTATATATTGTCATTCTTTCCATAGAGCTAGATGGGCATTCCTTACAATTCTCTCAACTTCTCAACTTGGAGCTACTTCATGATAATTATAAGTGTCTATCAATCAAGGTACAAGCTGATGAATGGGCTAATGGCTTTTATTATGCATGCTGATCTTGCTCACCAATTGATGCCTTGATCCGATCCTCAACTTGGGTAAGGGTGAGGCATTGCATTTAAGTAACCTCAATTGATGTACTTAGTTATTTTTCAAACATAACTTATCCTCCAAATATTTAGAGTCATAATGCAACATTCATGATGTAAAATATCATTTGCCAAATTGACAATGCGATCATAGCATTTAATGCTCTATATTATAATATAACCACACTATGAAATGCATGTGCACCATATATTTGATGTATATTGAAATTATTTAGTGGATTATTTAATAAAGCTATTGTTGTTTGAATTGATTAAAAAGGAAGATTGTGGTGCAAATAAGATGTCACCCCTTATATAGCATGCTTTATTTTAAAATAACTATTGCACATTATTATTAGAATGCACACAAGGACTAGCCACCTTGTGACTATTATTTTCTATATTGAGCATTTTTTTTTATAATAATATGATGACGCATTCTATAAAATCTCTGAAAGTTATTTAGATATAGTATCATTATGAAATAGTAAATGATCCTATAGATTTGTAATTTATATTGAATTTATTTTATTTTATAATAATATGATGATGCATTCTATAAAATCTCTGAAAGTTATTTAGATATAGTATCATTATGAAATAGTAAATGATCCGATAGATTTGTAATTTATATTGAAACATTTTATATGAGTTTATTTGTAAAACGTTATTGCTATATATTTTGTTTTGCAATAATTATTGATTTTTTTGTTAAAATGAGTATGGAGCTTCTAGGGGGTATTGCTCCAGTGATTTTTATATAAGTATTTTAATGTTGAGAATTGAACTTAGACTAGTGGAAATAAACTCATTAATTTATTGCTAAACCATAAATCAACCAACATCATAGTGCTAGTTTTTCACTACAAACATATAAATCCATACACATATTTGTCTCTTCTTTCTTAAATCCCCCCAACCCCTCATCATCCACATTAAAAAATGCTTATTAATAATGCCCTTGTTATACTAACAAGAATCTAAAAATCTTCAAAGGAACAAGAAAATATGGACACATGAAACAATATTAAAAGCTATGAAGTAACTAGGGATGAGATTATGATGCATGAACATGATTATTAGGTGCCAAAATGTCTTTGAAATTATTTTTTGAGCTTGTGGGATGGGCAAATTGAAGGAACGAAAAAACATGAACAAAGGTGAAAGCAATCTTCTCGGCTATAAAGTAACTAGGGGATGGGAAATTATGAAGTAATTAGGGGATGGGATTATGATGTGTGGACATTATTAGTGTTAGTTTTTCTCTCCATTAGCTATATGGATTTCCTATTTTTAGCAGTTCTATTTTTAGAGTAGAGTTGATTGGCTTGTTAGTAATTAGTCACATGTTGTTGGGCTATAGTCACCACATGGTGTAGTGTGTGGCCACCGTGAGTATGCTCGATGTGTGTTTGCATGTGTCTACCTATTATGGGCCCATAAGTGACACATTACTTAAAGAGTTATGTCGAGGCACATGCTTGGCATGTGTTGATGTGTGGACACACATGGAGGAGTGTGTTGGTACACGTATACTTATTCTTGGTGCATGTGGGGCACATTACTTGGGGAGTTACTCTTCTTTTCTTACACGTTGCATGGATGGACCCCTCTTATTGTATAATAAGAAGTGGAGGGCACATTAGCAAATAATTGGTCATTTGTAATTATTTTTTTAATGCTAATGAAAAGTTTTGTGATCATTGCTATAGATTTCTAGCTCATTGGTTTTCATTTGTACATTTAGTATTGCTTAGATATACATACTGCCACTTGTCAGATTGATGTAAAATTATGATATGGAGTGTCTACACTCTTAATCTATACTCATATGCTTTTAATTTTGGAAATAATAAAATCTTACTGGGCGTTTCTCAATCCTTTCAATTTCAATTGTAGGGTAATATCTCTGAATGAAGATATTTTTATCATGGATTAGAAAATCTAACATAGTATCTGAGTTGTATTATTGAAATTCTTCTATCCAATGAATGGAAAGGAGAATACTTATGAGAGGGAGTTGATAGTGGAGGATTTTAGGGATGTGATGCCCAACAAGCTCTAGTAATTATAGTGATCCATACCTAAGAAAGGTACAAGGACTCGTGAGAGGTTGAATTAGTTTTTATTCTCATGAAAAGTTAATTGATCATGTGAAAGGTTGCTAATTTTCACTGAAATATTATTGATCGAGTTGCGATCCACGACATTGTAGGAATGACAAACTTCTGAATCTCAAGCCTTAGAAAGTGTGACTGATTAGGAGCAAGTCCAAATTTCACACCTTGGAAGTGCAAGTCTCAAATGTTTATTGATGAGATTGATGTTTGGGGCATAGTTTGGAGAACAATTACAATTCCTAATAATCCTCAAAAATTATCTCAATACAAGAAGAGGGTTGCTAAGGTGAATTTGATAATTTTGGACTCCATGAAGGAATACAAGATTCCCCACATAGTAGGGAAATCAACAAAGAGAATATTTGGTGAATTGAAAACTCTGTATTAGTGTTAGTATTTTCAAGAAGATGCTCTTGAGAACAAGTTCACACAAACATGCATGAGTAACTCAAGCATTTTGGTGAGTTACCTAATGAAGTCCACTGAGCTCAAAGATCCTCTCTTTGCTATTGGTATGGAGATCAAATATTTTTGGTTTATAATCTTGTCCCCGATGAGAAACTACTAAGTTTGAGCCCTGAAGTATCAAGGGGATCTTTGTTAGATATAGTGAGACTTCTAAAGAGTATTAGATCTACATTCCATCATATTGAAAGATTATGGTAAGCTGGGATGTGAAGTTTGATGAAGGTGGGTGGCCCTCGAGGTCACATGAGCCTTCTATAGTGATTGAAGAAGGTGAGAATCTTGTAGTTGTTGCTTAAACTTTGAAATTAAAAGATAAACTAGATTCAAATTTGCAAGATTCTAGCCAATTTAAAGAGGTCTACTCCCTTCTAGTTTAGCTACCTAGATGGATTACCTATAGACATTGCAAGAAACACATGAACAAGTTGGAGCACCTAAATCTACATTTCAGGTGAGCCATCCAACTAAAAAGTTTCCTAGTTATGTTGTAGTAATCAAATTTTATTCTTGAGACAAAGCCTTTTGACTTTGATCAGGCTACTATAGAGTAGTATGGTGTGATGCCATGATAGAGGAGTATAATTCCATCCTCAATAATGATGTTTGGGGGATAGTTCCAAGACCTATTGGGAAACTAATGATTGATTCTTGATGATTATACAATATCAAACATGCAATTCATGGAAGCATTGAAAATTACTAGAGGATTCTCTTAGAAAGAGGGAGTTGACTATGATGAGGAAATTTATCATATTATTAGGTGTAACTCTATTAAAACCATCATGTCTTTAACATATTACATTTGTTGGTATTTATATCAGAAGGAAGTAAAGACACCTTGAATGCCTTTTTTGAGGAAGATGTATTTATAAATCATTGAAGAGGATTTGAGATCCATGGGAGAGAGGCCCATGCTTGTAGGTTGAAGAAATCCCTTTATGGGATAAATTAGGCATCACGAACATGGTACTCCATGATTGATCAATATTTATCGGAGTTCATATTTTCCCAGACTTGTGTAGAATTTTTTTTTTTTTTAATTGGATAAATTTGATTTGTGTGTTTTGGTCATGTATGTGGATGACCTTGTCATTACAAGAAGTTTTGTTCAATTCATTTTGCAAATATAATAATAAATTGGCCAGTGAGTATGACATGAAAGGCATTGGTTTGCTGTACTATTTTTTGGGCACATGGTTTCTTGGTTCAACAATAAGCATACCACAATTGAACTTAGTTCAATGAAAACATAGTATATTTCAACTTCTTTAGTGACTTATGAAGCTATTTGGCTTCACAAGTTGGTAAGGGAGTTGATTGATGAGAGGTTGGAGACCACTGTTGTATATTGTGATAATCAGAGTTGCATAAGGCTCTTTGAGAATCTAGTCTTCCATGATTTTTTCAAGCACTTTGATATCCAATATCCTTTCCTGAGATAGAGTACAAACAATACCATTGGTATTGGATTACATTCATATAGGTTCACAGGTGGCTGGAATTATAATGAAGCCCCTAAGGGGTGTTATATTTATTTGTGTGTAGCTCAGACAATGTTCTAACTACAACACTATTCCTTCACTAGAGTTTTGTATAGTAGTACCATACTACAATGCACCCACCTTTAGCAGGGTTGTACAACATTAATGAGGGAACATTAGTATTTATGGATACGATAAATATAGGGGGTGAATCATGCCAAAAACATGCATACACCATCTTTAGGCCATTTCTAGTTTTAGGTGTTTTTCTATATTCAATAGTTTAGTTCTAAATCTGTATTTTTCTTTATTTTCTATTTCAGTGAAGGCATTGTTGTACATGCATGTAGATTCATTGTACCTATATTTTTCCAAGTCTATAAAGGAGAAGCAAGGAACACCTTTTTGTGGCTTGAGAGTATGAGTTTTGAGTTGTAGCTATTAACCTTCTATTTTTCTAATTTAGTAGAAAAATCTATGATTCTTTTTGAGTGTTCATCCTTGCATGTTGTTCTAATTATCAACATTATTTGTTTTTATGTTAATTATATGACCCCAAGGGGATCATATTGGGTCATATCATATACAATTAACCCCATATAACACAAATGCTGATTGGAATTTTTAGTTTTAGCGATTATAGTTTTAGGTTTGTTTCTAGTGCATAATCTACTCATCATGGTTTGATTTTTGACATGGTATTAGAGCATATTTGCTGAAACCTTAAGGAATCTATGAATTGATAGTAGGGTTGTACCTATGATTGGAAAATGTTGGAAGGTTTCAGGAATGAGATGCTTGAGATTCATGCTTCAGAATAACATTATGGACACGTGATATGTTGTTTTTAGGTTTTTGTTATGTTTTGTCTAGTAGGGAGTTCTGGGAGAAACCATAGTTTTTAAACTCGAACTTAGACATCAACTCAGTCACCTATTGACTCAAACATCGAATCAAACCGATATGATTTCAATGACTCAATTCACTAAAAATTACATTAAATAATTAAATTTTAATGAAAAAAATTATTTAAAGATTTAAGACCATTAGAGACAACATATGCAAAGTTTTCTCATCTATATAGCATGTAAGGGTGTATATATCAAAATGGAATTGAGTGCAATACATATTAGCAACAAAATACATAATCAGTGAGGCTCTAAATGTCGTCCAGAGTCCATAAAACATGCTACAACTACAAGATATTGGTCTACTACATATCATTGATCAACATGATCAATCATAAAACACATCACCACAGCGAGAAATAGGATCATCAAAAACAAATACAAAATCATCTTTTGGCACCGAGTTTTCCTAGAATTTTACAACAGTTACAAGCAATCACTAACTACATACAAATCACATTTGGTTTCAATGGATTTATTTCTATAATGCAGGTTTAGATCACATTGAATAATACTTAATAGATCATAGATGCCAATGATATACGTACCACTTTACTCAAACAAGTCATTATTCACTCAATCTGTAGATAATACAAACTGTTATATTTGGCCATTTAATGCACAAATCTACAGGGAAGTGGATGCTTCAGTAGACCATTCATAAAACAATGTCAGTAGAGCAGTCAATCCATGACACAGCTACCAAATTTATATGGTCAATGGTTCCAATACCCACGGTTTGTAATCTGTGAGCAATCTAAGGACACAAGTGCTCTACTACTAGCCAATCAATCCTCCAAACATGGAATTGACCATCCAAGGTTTCATTCCACACTCTTCTATGTGCTCCAAACAAAAAATGATCTCATGTTGATCTTCAAATGTTGGATCAATCACTAGGAGAACACTAGCTCAACCTTCCTCTTAGTGAGGACAATACATACACCATCAACGATATCTCTTTCAACAATTAAAAAATTCAATCTCTACTCAATAAGCCATATAATTGTGCTATGTAAATTCTATTAGTACAAGACAATGCCAATCAACCATGCAAAATCACAAATGAACAAACAATGCCAAGTATTGCCATACCTTCCAAAGAAACTAAAGTGCTCAATGGTTGAACTCAATGTGTCAACAAGGAAGATCGCTACAATTTAACTTAATTACCAAACCCATAACATGCTCAACTTAGAACATCATTAGCAAGATTAATACAACTTCATCACAATGACTAGCCTCATTGGAACTCATGCTCTCTCTTCAAAACCCTGATCAAGGTCCAAACAATCCCTACAACAACAACAACAATTCATATAATAGTAGTTCACATTGCAATCCCTATAACAACAGTTCATATAGGAAACAAACTGATTGAATATGAAAGGACTCGATCGATTTGACTGGTTCGATACTAAAATGGTCACCGAATTGATTTGAAGGTTGGTTTGAATCGAACAACTATCCACTCGACTGATTTGGTGAATTCATATCGAATTAGGCTAGTTCTAAAAACACTAGGAGCAACATTATGACTACATTCAATATTAGATACAAAGACAATTTAGAATATCCCTCTAACTTTGTCACGTGGAAGTGTCGTGTACAAATGTTGTTGGAGGAACATGATTTGTGGGACATCTTTGGTAACAAGGTTGTAGATCTTATTGATCTCGATTTATTGGAAAAACATAAAAGGAAGATGGATACTGATGAAGTGACTCATCCTTGACACTGTGAAGAATCACTTGATCCCTCACATTGTCAAAAATACCATAGGTAAGGAGATATTTGATGTTCTAAACACTTTATATTAGAGTGAGAACATCAATAGGAAGATGTTTCTATGTAATAGATGACAATGTGTATATTTGTCTTCCTATTGTTTGGTTGGTTTCATAATACACAATCATTTAACTTGTCAACCCAAAGTCTTGTATGATCTTGTGAGGCTCTTAGTGAAATATACATAGAAAAAGGACTTCGCCACTACCATTCAATCTAATCTAGAGAAAGTAAATGGAAACTATTGCAATCATAAACTCAAACTGAAGCATGAAAACCATGTAATTAACAATATTATTGATCCCCAACCCATTTGGTGGCACCTCATATAGTCAAATCACTGAGAAATCTATTCACCAAGTGAGACCAAGAATAGAGTGATTCCGTAGCATACTAATCTCACAACTAAAATAGCATTCCAAAGAAAATCTAACTATATAATCTAATCTACTTTTCACACTGCAATTAAAAGGTAATTCCAAACTCTATTCTAATATTCAAACATAAATCTACAATAAAAGAACCAACAACATTCTCTCTCAGTTAATGGAACTTCATATGTTATAGTCTTTGGAAATCATATCCATAACTTAACATTTTGCTCTGCATACTAAGTACTTAGTTGGGAACACAATGATTCTCTAAAACCCTAACCCTGTAGCATCCTAGTTCTGTACCATCACGATTCTGTATTATAATCTATAGGTCACTAGGATGAGACAAAGAGTTGTATAGCACACAATAAATTGAAAGTAAATATAATCAGAGAACTAAGATATATCAGAGATAAAACCAACGAAAAAAATGATGGAAATAGATACTAATATACAGGAAAATACAACACAACACCTTACCTTGAGTGGCTCCCCTCAAGGCTCGGCCCGTGCTTGGTATTCACACAATCACCAAAGAAAAATTATATGAAAACCCCACACATCAAATCCCAATGATCTATTAAGTTTGAAAAAGAAAGATTACATAACACATGTATTCAACATAAACTTGAGATTGTCTAACTATTGTCCTTGTTGAGGAGATCACACATATATACATAAGAAGAAGGCCCGCCTACTCCAGAATTGGAGTGGAAGGCCCCTTAAGATATGCTATCATTTTAAACAAACACAAACTGAAAAATGAGATGTCCTCAAATTGGATTTTTTGGCATAATTGGTTCCAACAATTATCCAAGTTATGCATCATTGTAATCCTCGGCCAACTAAAGCATCAAATCCATCATGTGCCAATTGAAGCAATTTTTGGTCATGAGTGTTGATGATTACAACTGCATGAGACATCCTCCAGGACACAAACCCGAGAGAGAGCGCATGAGTTGGGTGTGTGGTTCCTATCTAAGACAAAACTGGAACGTTATGCTAGCCTCCTCTGTGCAGACAATTGAGATGATACTCCAGATGATTATCCTATGTAACCCAGTGAGAAAGAAGATATGTTGAGTTGGACGTGCTTGTGGCTGAGCACAGGTGAATGTGTGGAAAATCCCATGAGTTGGGTGCATCGTTCCGAGACAGATATGAAGCGATGTATTAGCCTTCTCTGAGCAGAGAGTTGAGATGATGTGATACTCCAGATATTCTTCTGTGTAACACAGTGAGAAAGAAGATCCACTGAGTTGGACATGCCTGTGGCTGAGCACATGTGAACGTGATCCTAGTGGCTGAGCACTAGTGAGTGGTTCTCCTGTGAGACACAATGAGATAGAGATGTGGACATCCATGTGGATGAGAACAGATGGATGTGACCCTAGTGGATGAGCACTAGTGGGTGTATGAGATCCCTTGCTATATTGTTCAAGAGTCAGACTTACCTATAACCCTATTTGTGATGTAAAGGGTACAGGTCGCCCCCACCATAAAGTGAAAGATAATTAATGTAAAAGATAATTAATATATTAATTATTAATTATATTGCGAGTTATTGAGGTCGGCCCTGTTGTGCCAATATACACCACTTTTGATAGGTTTAATCTAATATATGTAAAGGTAAATTCCCCATTGAGGAATCATATCACAAGTGTGAGTTTGGAAATTTTAGAAAACACTTGTTCTTGGGAAAAATGCGCACCTCTCTTGGGCACTAGTCTTCAAGGGTTTGTGATCACCTTCTTGTGTGCTAAGTCTTTATGGTGGTGGAGGTGTTTCTCTTGAAGAATATAACAAAGGATTGGCTGGGTTTTCTTCCCTTGTTGAGAAGGGTTTCCCAGGATACTTCTTGTGTACTTGTGCATGTTGTTTCTTCTTGTGATCTTGGTTGCTGCAACAAATTGTTTATGGTTTAAGTAAAATGCTAAAATGGAATGAAATTCGTGCTTAAGTCTAGCTTATTGAAAGATCAACAACGAGTTCCTCCAAGAATATCCACAGTTAAAAATTTGTGTGAGATCGAATCTTGAAAAAGTTAATATAACTATTGATAAATCCACGAGATCCATGCGAACATGCCTGTTGTCGAACCTTTGGTCATAGTGGAGCATTCATGTGATGAGATTCGAACCCTTGGTTTTAATATATCTTCTTAAAATACCCTTGATCCACTTCCTTTCATGTTCAATGGTTGATCCCTTGTAAAGCATGGTTGGTCTTTGACTTATGCTGACTTGGAGGTAATGAATAATCTCATAAAGGTTTGAGTTAGCAAGGTTCTTGTAATCAAGACATAGGTGGACACATGCATATATATATATATATATATATATATACATAATCTAAAACACACTTTTAATTCTAACTATGAAAATAAGACAAGAGACTAAAATGGAAAATGTATATACCTTGGAAAAATCAAAGTGAGGTGAGGGAATGAATCTTAAACACTATAGAAGAGGAAACAATGGATATATATTATTGTTAAAAAAGGATGAGTTTTTGTGTCAAAATATATCAAAATGGTGATCCATCATCTCCCCTCAATTGGTCTAGTTGCATGTCCCTATGCAACCCCAATTATTCCTCTTCTGAAATTCCTACATGTAATTCTCCCTAATCAAAAGATGGGTGTCCATAATCCCCTTGATTGTAATATCCCAAATTTCTATCCAATTGTAGCTAGTGTGTCCTTTTCTCTTATTTATTCCAGATTATAGGTTCCCTGTAGAATTGACTCGAGCACCAAATGATAGGGAAATGGAACCATAACCCAGTCCACCTTGTACCATTCCTCAATAAAGAATTGGTGTAGAATGCTGCCCTATTAAGGGATAGACCAAAATATGGATAGCCCATGGGATTCTTGTTTCTCAAATAGTTGGGAAGAGTCTCCCATATGTCATGAGAAACCAAAAGTTCCTCTACTAAATGTGCCCTCAAGACTTCAAGATATTCCATTATGGAATATCTCTAATGATGTAGAATGGTGAAAATTTCCTCTGGATCTCATCTCAACCTTTGTAAATCATCCTTAATCACATGAAGCAAAGGATACTCATCTCTAACTTTCAGGATTACATCTACCTCAATCCTTGCATGGGAATCCATATATTTCTTCCATTGAACTAAGCCAAGTATATGAGATATGAATGCACACAATTGAACATCCCCAACATAGGGGTTGGGGTTCTAGCGGGCATTATTCTACAATAGAAAATTATTAAGGTAAATTTCACACATCAAATTTTGATCCTTCATATTAGTAGAGAAGAAGAAGTCCATGAAATCATGTGGTTTATTCACTTCATAACGTTGTCCTGCTACTAGTTTCCTTAATCCAAATGTAGTCCATCGGTCAGGCAAGAGTATGGGATAAGCCCTTGGGGGGATTATACAAAGGATTTCCTCAAAGGCTAGTTCACATGCCTCTAGCACTAACCCCTGAGTATGTTCCAACTGGTCTTTATACTTTTTAATTTTGGTCTCCCACTTTTTCTCGTGCATGAGATACATGGAAAACCATCTCTGCTTCAACTTCTTAGTGAATTGGTAGCGGGTTTCCCTGTTAATGATCCAGTTTCAATTGAATAAATGCATAAGTGTTGGTAATGATGCCATCAATAAATGCATTAATGAGTATTTGTTGTTAAATTTAGAGCTTCTATTAAGTTATTTTCAATTTACTAGACAATAATAGCATAAGCAACATCATTGAAAGATACACAATTACAAGGTACACAACATTTATCCTGGGAAACCCTCATGGGGGAGAAAACCCAACAAAAACTTCCTTAATATAGATTTCCAATACAATGCCAAGATAAAAGACCAAACACAAGAGAATATCCAACACTAAGCAATGCACATCTCTCTTCCTTCTTCCGGTAATTGCAGCTTCCTTCAAACTTGCACACTAGATGAGTGACTTGAGTGAGTGAGTGAATGAGGCGCTAGAATCTCTTATTTATACTAGCAAAGGAGCATTAGGTTGGTGTCTCTTCATCAAGCAAGGCTGACTTCTTCACTTAGTGGCTAAAGCCACTTTAATTATCCCTAGGGGCCAACTTGTCAATCAGTATCATATAATTAGGGTTTGACCAATCCAAAAAAGGGGATTTGGTCATACAAGAGTCCCAACCCGATCAATCCACAAAAAGGGATTGATCTATAAGATAATAACTCAATAATAAGTAGAATATTCTTTGCAGTTACAATATTTCAACACTCCTCCTTAACAAGAAGGGTATTCTACAACATCATCAGGAGAGAGAGAGAGAGGGAAACAAAATCAAGAACATCTTGAACACTAACTGGCATATCTATAAATCATCAAAAGTTTTTATCATCATCAATAAAATCATCATTCACAACATGGCGCTGGATAACATCATCGTCATCGTTCACAACATGGAGCTAAAATAACATCATCATCATTGTTCATAGCATGGAGTTGGAACCTGAAACATCAACATTAATTAGCATAAAATCTATAAAAACAACATCATCAACAACAGGAGGCTGGAGCAACAACACCATCATAGAACGAGGCTGGAGAAACAACACCATCATCATCATAGAGCAACATAATGAGGTAGGTGTAATAACAAAAATTTGTGGTACTCTGACAGTCCCTAGGGATCTTCCCAGGAACCATAAGATTCCCTGGGATATAAAATCCAAACGGAGCTACCATATGGTACTCTGATAGATCATCCTTACCGGACCTTCACGATCTTCCCAGGAATCATAAGATTCCATAAGATTATAAAAATAATAACAGAGCTACCACTACTGACCACAACTGGCATATACATGCATAGGTACTCTGACAGAACATCCTTACCAGACCTTTGGGATCTGTCCAGGGATGATTAGTTCCCTAGGATATAAAATCCTAACTGAGATACCCTATGTTGTTCAAGATACCATAGTATCATTAGCATCACTCCCCCTTTCTAGGGAGGTCCTTTTGGACTATACCAAGCTTGTCTCGAAAGTAGTCAAACTTTACACGAGATAGAGGCTTGGTTAACACATCTGCAACCTGATCATCTCTGACAACATATTGGAGCTTTATAGCTCCCCTCTGCACCATATCGCGAATGTAGTGATACCATATTTCTATGTGCTTCGAATTATCATGGAACACATGGTTCTCTGTCATCTTTATACAACTCTGGTTATCACATAGAATCAGGGTTTTTTCCATCTCCATATCGAGTAGAATTGTCAACAACTTCTGAATCCATATGGCTTCACAACTGGCAGAATATGGAACAATGTATTTCTCTTTTTCTGTGCTGAGATAAATACTATATTTCTTCCTACTCTGCCATGAATTCATGGCTGACCCCAGACTGAAACAATATCTTGAAGTGATATTTTTGTCAGAAACACTTCTATCCCAATCTGAATCGATATAACCAACCAGTCTGAAGTCATGATCTCCATTATAAAAGAGACCAAAGTCCAACATACCTGTAAGGTATCTCATCACATTTTTTTCAGCAACAAGGTGAACACGTCTGGGCTCTACCAGATACTGACTCAAGGTGTTCACAAAAAAAATATATCTGGACTGGTATTCATCAGATACATCAAAGATCCAATAATCTGTCTATACAATGTAGAATCAACCAATTTTGATGAAGTATCAACCAAGAGCTTCAAATTTGTTTCCATGGGTGTGTTCATGGATTTACATTCCATCATATCAAACCTCTTTAGTATTTCAACTACATACTTCCCTTGGTTAAGGAATATCTTCTTTGGGCTCTGCTAAATCTCAAGACCTAAGAAATAATGCATTAGGCCTAGGTCTTTCATCTCAAATTCTACAATGAGATTCTTCTTACAATCAATGATGAGATTTTCTTCTCCGATTAAGAATAAGTCATCCACATACACCAACAATATAATTGGCTCATCATTCATAACCTTGAAGTAAATGTTAGAATCAACTTTACTCTTGGTAAAGCCCAAGATCGTCAGAAAACTGTCAATTCTTCCATACTAAGCTCTAGGAGATTGCTTTAATCTGTACAGATCCTTATTCAACCTGCAGGCATGAGTCTTTCGAGATTCAACTTCAAACCCTTGGGGTTGTTCTATATACACTTCTTCTTCAATAACACCATTTAAGAAGGCTATTTTCACATCCATCTGGTGTAACTTCCACTTCATCTTGGTTGCAAGAGCTATGATGGTTTTTATAGAAGTGTATTTGGTTACAGGAGAAAACGTCTCTTCATAATCAATGCCTTCATTTTGAGAAAAGCCACGACCTAAAAACCTTGCTTTGTGTTTTTCAATACTTCCGTATGCAACATGTTTTATCTTTAATAGCCATTTGGAAGATACCAAATCTTTGTTCTTTGGTCTGGAAACTATTTCCCATACATCGTTATTTATAATGGCTTGGTATTCTTTTGTCATGGCACATTCCCATTCTTTCTTCTGAATGGATTCTTCAAAGCAAGTAGGCTCTTTTTCTATGAGATCACACATCAAAGCCATATAACTAGAGAATGGCTTATGTTTCTTGACTTCTCTCATGGTTCCTTCCGGGGCACCATACTTCTCTCCATATTGAATGAGTTCCCTTTCCCAAGCTGGATTTCTCTTGTGAGAGATCGTCATTTGGGGAGGTTCTTGAGATTCTATCATATCATGATCTTCTGGAATCTCATCATCAGGGGTAACTGTGACTTCCTTCACTGGTTCTGCAACTCTGGGAGCTACATGTTCTTCTTCATATACTTCTTCAAGCTGTCATCTCCTTGATCTCATGAGTGTTGCATCTTCATCAAAGGTTTCATCTCTGCTGATCTCAATATGATGATAACCTGGTATGTAAATTTTGAAGGCCTTATAGACCTCACAATATCCAACAAATATTACCTTCTTTCATGAAGGGTCTAACTTAGTTCTGCTTTCTTTTGGAATGTGTACAAACACTGGACAACCAAATATCTTGAGATGGCTTACTTCTGGCTTCTTTCCGAAGAACATTTCTTCGGGGATTTTGAATCCAAGTGCACTATGGGATAATTTGTTTTGGAAATACACTATTGTTCTTGCTGCTTTGGCCCATAAGTGCATTGGAATATCTTGATCATGGATCATAGTCTTCACTGCTTCCATTATTGTTCTATTCTTTCCGTCTGCCACACCATTTTGTTGAGGATTGTAGGGAGTGGTGATGTAGTGTCCCCAAGGCCGAGCCCCGTTGCAAATCATGATATATGAAATGAATTGTAAACATGTTCTATAGGCTGGTGAGCCAAGTTTTGTATAAGCTGGTAGGCTTATGTGTTTGTTAGGCCAGGGAGCCTAAGTGTTGAAGGCCAGGAGCCTGCTGATGTACTTGTATGTATGCATATCGATTAATAAAATATAAACACCGCCAGGTGCAGACCGACCACGATGAATGAGTGAAGGGGGACTGAGCGTCCACAGAGTGGGAAAGGGATTAGGGGTTGGAAGGTGGGAAAAAGGGGCTAAGTGTTGAGCCTAGGGGCTAAGCCTAGGGGGCTTAAGCCTGGGTATAATATTTTAATAATTATTTCCCAAAAGACATATGTATTTTATTTTATTCTAAGTTCCTGGCAAGGGAAATGTGCAAAAGGGATGTATGCTATGGGAACACATGCATTTTCCAGGGTGACAAGTGTCAACCCTGGTGCATGCAAATATAATAGCCGAGATGAACCATGGGAGGGGGATGTTCTCCATTCTACCCGACCGTCTGAGCGTGAACCCAACCGATCTTTGCAAGAATACCCTCGTACAATCTCGAAACGAAAACTGTGAGACTATCCCGTGATTGCTGAACCCGTTTGGGAAGCGCGTGTCTGTTTTTCCCAATTGGTTGTTGCGGCCCCGTAGTGCTGGACTGCGCGTAGCATACTGACCAGAGTAAGCTTGTGCTGAGCTTGTGTATGACCTCTCTTCTGGTGAGGGAGGTGACTGTGGTTGGAAGAAGCAGGTTGTCAGGCCTGGGAGCAACTCTTTCCAGGTGAAAGAGTTTGCTGGGAAGTGGTTTCTTCTAGAGAGTGCCCAGCACCAGCTACTGGCTCTGAGACTTCCTGATCCAGCCTGTTGTCGAGACCCAGAGAGGGAGGTTAGCACTGATGGACTGTGCATGTGAAGGTGTATACTCCCGGGTGGAACATGTATGTGGGGAATGAGAGTCTGGTAGTAGTGGGCGTAAGATGGAATCTTTGGGAAGAATCCTTCCAGATATTTTTGTGCTGTTTCTCTGTAACCTCAGCCTAGCCTACAATTCCTTGCCTTGGGGTGGAGCTCAGTCCCAGCTCGGGGGTGATCCACTGTTGAGATGATGAGCAGTGTGGTCTAAGGCTGGGAGGTTCGTGGAAGGCCTGCATTTGGTTGGTGGATTTCACCACTATTACAAGATACATATCTAACTATGTTCTTATCACATTTTGCATGACTGTGCTACATAAATTATCATGATTTCCGCTATGTATATGAGTTACTGTTAAATGCTATGGAATGTTAATCATAGCAGTAAAAGTATATGTTTTTACTCTGAGTTAAATGTATTTCATTACTTGAATGCATGTGAGTATATAATGCATGTACGAATTATGGGAAGTGCGTATACCGATTGTTACATAGTGCGTTATAAGCTCTGGGTAAGCGAAAAGGTACACTACAAATTGGTATCAGAGCGAAGGTTTCGAAACTGAGCCTAGATGGGCCAGTGGAGTGGTCTTTGGACCGAGAATGCGAAGGGAAATTGGGTCTGGAGGACCAATTTTGGACCTTGGTTTGTTCCAGTGTGTCAAGCAGTTGCTTGACCACGCTTACGAGCTCAGGAGGTTTAGCGGTGCAGTGAAACCGCAGCCGGTGTGGTCTACGGCCACGGGGAGACAGGTCTCTACACCAATGGTGTCAGAACCTTAGGATCTATTTGGGAGGGAAGGCGAACCCTCATGACCATCAGATCTGGAAAAAAAAATGTGCGTAAGGATTAAAATTCCTTTCTGAAATACATAGGAATGTGGAAATCGTGATATGCAAAATTCCGAATTGGTTAGGACTCGTATGAGCCGTCATATTTCGACCGGAAAACCCGACAACCATTGGATCTGTTGGGAGGTGTCTGAAGGTTCAAACCTCAGTGATTAAAGGTGAAAGGCCGAAATAGATCTAGACCGTCCGAAAGACGGAGGACACATGTCGTGAGATTTTCCATTTCAGGAAATCGGGAATCGCGATATCGGGAGTCCCGGGAACAAGGGATCGGGACTTTACATGATGGAAACCCCGGAACAGTCGTGGACCGCCCGATTTGAGATGGCCACGTGTTGTGAGACTATCCGTTTCGAGGATCGGGGATTCGGTAGTTCTGATGACAAGAAATCAGACTTTCGTCATGATAAATCCCGACCATACTGTCGAGACATCAACATGTACCTAAGTGCCGATGAACGAACGAGATTCCTTCGGGAAATCTCAGGGTCTGTAAAGACCGTTTGATGTGAGAAATATCCGACCGTTGGATTTACGTGGGGACTTTCATATCGGGGATTGGGAGTTGGAAATCCCGACATCACTACAATAGGAGTCACGAAATCGTGAAACGCGATATCCCGATGGCCAAAAAGAACCGTGTGGGGGCCACATGATCCGAGAGGTGGACAGGTGGCATGCCGTTTCGGTTTTTCACGGCAAGAAGTCCCGAAAAGTTATGCATTTAGGATTCGTGATATTGCGAACCCAGAAACACCGATGGAATGAGGGACCGTTGAATAGTCAATCGCGTGAGTGTATTGGAGAAACGACATATCGGGGATCCTGGTGACAAAGTGTTTATGCATTTTGGAGTCGCGAACCGCGAACCCCGATAAGTGGGAGCCAACTGTCAGCCAGTCGGGATTCGGAGAATCAGGAATCGTGGGGACAAGAAGCCCATGCATTGTGAAACTCCGAACCCCGAAACCCCGATGAGAGGTTTGACTACGGTCACGAGGTAGAGGTCACGTGGACCAGGAGCTAAGCCAGGAGGGCTAACGTGTGAAGGACGCGTCGGGATTTGGAGAATCGCGAATCCTGAGGACATGTGCATTTGGACATTGGGAAGTCCGAAACCCCGATAGGAGGTATGACTGTGGTCATATAAGGGGAGGTCGTGTGAACCACGAGTCCAGCCTGAAGAGTTAAACGGGAGTTCTCCGGTACCGAGACTCCGAAACCCCAAAAACCCGAAGTTCCGAAATCCCGAAGTGTCGAAAATGAAAGCTCCAAAAACATGAAAATTGCAGAGCCAAATGAGAAGCTCAGAAAACTCATTTGGAATCGGAATTTATTTTGTTCTTGTTGGTATTAGTTATAAATGATGAAGATTGTTCGTGAAGTTTTGATGGCCTGAAAAACTTCGAATTGAATTGCACAGTGCGTGTGCAGAGTTCAACAAAGGTCAGGATTCCAGTTAACCAACGCCAAGTATGGAGTGGGGAAAAGTGCAGATTAACCCTGAAATAGAAGATGAACAGGAAGGAAAGGATGCTAACCGGGGAGTCGAAGGATCAAACTTCGATGAGCATGGAAAAGAAAAGGATAAGGAAGAACACATAATGAAACTCCTTGAAGGATTGCAAAGAGATGCCAAGGCTCGCCGAGATGATAGCCGAAAGCTCATGAAAGTCAGGGACCAACAGGGTGCATTAAAATTAAAATTTTTGAAGAGTCTGGAAAGAATAGAGAAGAAACGCGAGAAAGGAAGAGACTCAAGTATGACGAGGAGTCGCAGAACCCATGGGAGAAGAAGTAGGTCGAGGAGTGGTAGCCGACATCTTAGTCGCTTCCAAAGACATTCTGACAGTAAGACACACAGTAGTTCAAGCCCGTCCCCTACCAGAAAACATCGAAAATCGGGAAAGGAGGAATTGAAAGGAGAGATGAACAAGATTAAGCCTCCAACATTCGATGGAGAACATAAGAAGGAGGAAGATGCCGAGACCTGGTTGCTTGGAATGAAGAAATACTTTCAATTGCAGAATTATTCCACCCATGCAGAAGGAAGAATTGCAATGTACCAACTGAAAGGAAAAGCATCCATGTGGTGGGATCAGTTTGTGCAGGTACAACACATCAGAGAGAAAGATGTCACGTGGAAGGAATTTAAGAAGTATTTCGAGAAGAAATACCTGACTAAAAGATACTATGACAGAAAGATGAAGGAGTTCTTTGAACTCAAGTTGGGCAGTATGACCATTGATGAGTATGAACGAAGTTTTCTGGAACTACTGAAGTA
>ML779348.1:1482600-1496509 GCA_009831015.1 Picea engelmannii
AGAAGACGAATCAAGAGTACAAGCGCAGAGCCGACCAGAGGAAGAGACAACTTCAGTTTGAAGTTGGAGACATGGTTCTGGCACACTTGAGGAAGGAAAGGTTCCCACGGGGGACATATAACAAGCTCAAGATGAAGAAGATCAGGCCGTGCAAAATTCTAAAGAAACTTGGCGAGAATGCGTATGAGCTTGAATTGCCAGAGGGCATCGGGATATCTCCGATTTTCAACATATCGGATTTATACCCGTACAAAACTGATGGAGCCGACACTGGAACTGAGGAACCAGTAATTCAGTGGAAAACGCAGTTACCAGTTGCACAAAAGCCGCAGATGGAGTGCATACTGGATAAGCGAGTAGGTAAGAAGACCAGGAGGAAGCAATATTTGGAGTACCTGGTGAAATGGAAGAATCACCCAGTGGAGGATGCCAGCTGGGAGACAGAGGCAATTATACAAAAACATGGGCGAACTGTACAGGAGCTCATGAGCAGGAGCCCATGAAATCTTTTGAGCCGAGGAGTATGATGCAGGAGCATCCACGAGAGCATCCACAAACTATCAACCGAGCAGCGCGTGAAGGAAAAGGAACAACTGGAGAGCGCCAGCACTTAAATTTTTGAACCATTGTAATATATGGCTGCGCCAAACATTAATGTTTTGATGAGATGAAGCGCACCGTACATTGTAACGGACCTTGAGCGGATAAGCTCTAGTCCTTAGGTAGCTGAGGCATTTACTTAGAGTTAATGCAGGTAGATAGAATAATTAACTGTAGATTAGACARTTTTAGTTTAGAGAGGGAAAACGGAATATAKACACCCTCCTTTTGTATCATTGTATTATTATTCATTCATACAGAGAAGAAGGAGAGAGCAGAGCAGAGAGCTTGTGAAGAAACCTCCATGTACAGTTATTGAATTAATAGGAAGAGCCCTGATTCAATTCCATGGACGCGTTTGAGCTCTGTGTGTTGCTGATATTGTGCTTGTGTATGTTTGCTTCATTTTATGCTTATTTGTTATATGCTGCTTATGTGATTGCATATCAGGTTAGGAACCTGAGAGAATGAGTTTCAATCGTTTCTCGGCTTAGGCCAGGAGATTCCTGCATCGAGTGCAGTTGAATACCTCCGCATAGAGTGCGTCGAGGAGGCTAAGTCGTTGAACTTTTGTTCTCCGTTGTCCAGAGTGGGTTTGAGGTATTCGAGCCGTGCAAGCGAGTGTAGGTCGAGTTCGAGTCTCAGTAGCAAGTCTGTGAGAAGGAGAGGTGAACCTGTTGTGAACGGGGACGCATGGGACTCAGGAGACTTCAACACTTTCAGAAGTGATTGAAGACCGAGCACAAGGAGCGTGTTCGAAGAACCTCTTGAAAGAGCTCGAGTCGAAGGAAGCTCTGGAGGGATAATGCCTTGGTTCAGTTGCACCAGAGGAAGGTGGCGGGATAGAGATCTCTTCATAGAAGAAGAGAATCGACGACTTGAATTCGTCCTGGAGAATCACGAAATCCCGAGGATCGTTGGATCTGGAAGAAGAGGCAAGGGGGTTAATCCTCAGGCAGCGAAAGAGCCATTGGCCATCGCATATCGGAGAATCGGGGTTTGTGAGTGCAAGAGTCATATACCCGTTGAAATCGCGAGGCGCGATTTCCCGACTTGATCAGAGCCGTTGATTTTAACGGAGACAGGTGGCACAGATCCGAAAGCCTCGGGGTTTCGGCATTCGGGGTTCCAGCAGCAGGAGAGTTGGAGTCGTGGACCCGCGAGCCGCGAAGTCCCGACGTGACGTGGCAGTGTGGGGCCTGTAAGTCCGGAGAAGACACGGGGTGGCATATCGGGATATCAGTGATCGGTGTTTAAAGAGGTAAGGGGAACGTTGTTGTGAGTCTCGCGATATCGTGAGGTCCGATCTCCCGAGTCCCGAAGGGAGGATCGCGTGAAAGAATATCTGTGGGTACATCCTTCCCGAGGGAAATAGGAAGGGCTTGGACCCTTCGGGCCTGAGTGAGAGGAGGTCCTGGTGGAGCGACCGCGCCAGCGAGGGCAGGTTGCATCAGGCTACCAGACTTGCTTCAAGGGTTGACATCAATTACAACCAACCCAATTAATAAACAATCTCCCCCTTTGGAATTGATGGCCACACTTTGATGGAACATTGAAGTCATGGTGCTCATTCTCCCCCTGTGACCATTTCTCCCCCTGGAATAATGTTTATGTGCTTTCTCTCCATGAATCTAATGAATCTCTCCCCCTTTGACATCAATGGAAAATGGTAAATCCCCTTTGGGTTTGCTCCCCTTGTCTGCAATGTACTTGGGGATGCTCCCCCTATATGGACTTTCATTTTTCCTCTTCATGGTGCTTCCTTGTGAAAATCTATGACATATAAGAAAAGCATTCAAAAATTATTGCGGGGAAGTTTAACTAGTCTGAATTTCTGGTGAATATACTCAAAAGATTCCTATGGAAGCAATTTTTTAAAGATATTTGCAATATGTTCTTTCATCCCAACATTTTCAACTCTAATGTTCTTCTCTACAACCTGTTCCCAAGGAAATGAAACTTGATCGCAATGTGCTTCGTCTTGGAGTGCATCACTGGATTCTTTGAGATACTAATGACGCTTGTGTTATCACAAAATATAAGAATAGGCTCATGATACTCAACCTGTATATATTTCAATGTTTGTTTCATCCATAGGACCTGTTTACAACATGGTGTTGCTGCAATATACTCTGCTTCAACTATAGATAATTATATTGACGACTATTTCTTTCTTATCCAAGATAACAAACACTCACCCAAGTAGAAAGCTGCTCCACTTGTACTGCTTCGATCATCAATGCAACCTGCTCGATCTGCATCTACGTAGGAGACAAGTTATAGATCCTTCCATTTTGGATACCATAATCCAAACTCTTATGTACCCTTGAGATATCTCAATATCCTCTTTACTGCCAAAACATGTGATTCCTTTGGTGCTACTTGAAATCGTTCCACCTGTCCAACTGAATGGATTACATCTGGTCTAGAAGGTATAACATAATGTAATATACCAACCATTGAACTGTACTGCCTCTAATCTGTAGCATTTTAATCATCATCTTTACTTAACTTGCAACTAGTTTGCATATGAGTACTAACTGGTTTGCGATCTTCCATTCCGAACCTCTTTAACATTTCTCTGATATACTTGGTTTGAGAGATACAAATGCCTTGGTTTCTTTGACATATATGAAGACCCAAAAATAATGATAATTCTCCAAGCAATGACATTTTGAACTCATTCTGCATATACTTTGAAAATTTCTGTCTCATCCTGTCATCATCACTTCCAAAGATAATATCATCAACATAAACTTCAACTAACAAAATACTATATTGATTTACCTTGATGTAGAGGTTGTTGTCTGCATTCCCTTTTGTGAACCCTTGCTACTGTAAGTGTTTGTCCAGTCTGAAATACCATGCTTTGGGGGCTTGTTTGAGACCATACGAGGCCTTTTTCAACTTGTAAACATAAGTTTCATTCTCTGACAACTGAAATCCTTCTGGTTTCTCAATGTAGATTTCTTCCCCTAGATCCCCGTTTAGGAAAGATGATTTCACATCCATCTAATACACCTTAATATTCTTGGAGCATGAATAAGCTAGGATCAATTTGATTTCTTACATTCTGGAAACTGGGGCAAACATTTCTTCAAAGTCTATACCTTCAATCTGAGCGTATCCCTTACATACCAGTCTTGCTTTGTTCCTTGTAACATGTCCATCTTCGTTCAATTTGTTTCTGAAGATTCAATTTGTACTGATCACATTCTTGTTCCTTGGCCTTGGAACCAGTTCCCAAGTGTCATTCTTCTCTATTTGATCTAACTCTTCATCTATGGATTTGATCCAAAATTCATCCTTGTTGGCTTCTTCAAAATTGCTTGGCTCAATTGTGGATAGTAGTGCTAGGTGCAACTGTTATGGTGAACAAATTATTCTTCTAGTTTCAACTTCTTTATATTTATTCCCGAGAATATGAATTGATGGATGATTCTTCTGTATTCGTCTGCTAGGTGTCTTTGGAGGTACTTGAAGATTTTGTTGTTCTTGCTCTTCTTCTGGATGCTCTTATTCATCTTCCTCTTATACTACTTCTTCTTTGTGAACCTATTCCATTGAATCCTTGCCTTCTTATTTTATCCTTCATCCACCTCTCTCATCGAATGTCACATTGATGCTTTCCACAATTTTGTTGAGCCTTATATTGAATCATTTGTATACTTTCCTTGTGCTTGAGTACCCAACAAGTATGCCTTTGTCAACATGAGAGTCAAACTTTCCCATTTTGAAATCTTCTCTTTTGATGTTGTATTTGCTTCCAAAAAATATGAAATGCTTCACATTCATTGGTATTCCTTTCCATAGCTCGTAGGTATTTTTATGATAGATGTTTATGATCATTCCTCTATTTTGAATGTGAACTACTATGTGCACTACATGTACCCAAAATAAGTTTGTCAACTTGGAATATATTAACATTGTTCAAACCATTTCCCGTATTGTCTCATTCTTCTTTTCAGTGACTCCATTTTGTTGAGGTGTCCTAGAAATAAATAGTTTCCTCTTTATCCCATGCTCACTGAAAAAGTCCATAAATTCCTTTGAAGTAAACTCTCCTCTGTCCGATCTCAAAAATTTGATTTTCGAATTTATTTCATTTTCAACCATATCCTTATACATCTTGAAGTTATTGAATGCCTCTTAATTCTTCCTAAGAAAACAAACTGCAGTTATTCTTGTATAGTCATCAACCAATAACATAAATTACTGCTCACCTTTCAACCCCTTTGTTCTAGTTGGTCAAACTAGATCAATATGCATAATTTCCAGCAGTTTTTTTGTGGAGTATTTCTTTGATTTGAACTTGGGGTTGGTTTGATTTACTTGTTGAAAATGCTTGCACAATGTGTTTTTCAGCTTCATGATTTGGGGRATTTATCTGAMTGCTTCCTTTTTGCTGACCTTGACAAGATTATCAAAATTTGTGTGACYCATTATTCTGTGCCATAGACAAACTTCATATTCCTTTCCTAAGCAACATGTTGAGACACGAAATTAACATCCCCACTACCCTATTATACTCCTCATCTATACCTTTTTGGCTTACCTAAGATTGGGTGAATGACAAGAACRCTACCATTAGCCATTTATAAGGTCATAAGGTAAATTGTGATTAATTCATGCATTTTGTGGTTTATTGAGCTAGGAAATTAAATGTTTCATGTACTAATGCTTCAATTTTCCATGTATAATMTTTGACCTCTAGATAAATCCAGCCTCCCTGTACCAGCTCAACTATCCGRTACTTGTGCACCAAGACTGCCACTRTCTGAATCYRGTACCAAGCGCATYTGGTACTGAATCTCACCTGTTGAGATCCRGTACCAACGACCGTGGACTGTCGTGATCCGRTACCACCATTTGCGCACTGTCGTGATCCGATACCACCATTTGTGCACTKTYGTGATTYGATACCATCTACTTGTCGTGATCCGGTACCAATATAGAGAGCCGAATGTACCAAGTTTAGTCCAGATCACGCCCAAGRCAATTGTTGGATGTTTATTTKCTTTAGCAAGGCTATGTTAGAATAGTTTGTTGATTKCCTCATCCTCATGCAGTTCGTGTCATGAGGATGAAGATAAAAGATGTAACTRAATAATTAAAATTAACAATTGACTGATTTGCAAATCATTTCACCTCCTTGTGTTTSACGACTAAGACTGTTAAATARCCATGGCAAGGATGGTGGAAGTGTGGAGAGAGTTAGAATATTACAGCATGTRAAGCARCRTGTTATATTGCAGAACATATTCTGAGYGAAGATTAATAGAAAGAYGCCATTTATCTCCATGTCTTGATTGTCTATGATTAAAATGTGAGTTGAGTTGTTAGCATAAGTTTGATTCTATGTTTGAAATTTGAATGAGAKTAATGTGTGGGTTGAAAGAAAGCTTACTGTAGACTCCARTCGCTAACCTGTTGAAGCGGCAAGGGCCCACCACCCAACAAAGTTCARCATCTTCATAGATTAGTATTAACATTTTTTTTYAATAGTGTAAATGTTAAATTAGCTAAAGATTTAATTCTCTCAGATGATARCARTACAACTTAGAGTAGGATTTCCATTATATGATTGCTTAGAGATCTTTACTCGTTCTGCTTTTTCATATGCTCTGTTTTTATGAATTTGATTTTKTTTCATAGACATGAATGTTGGAAGCAGTAGTCAGACATATCTGAAGGRGAACTAGTGAAGTTCACAACAACACATTGTGAACCACAACATACTCAGTATATTCGCTGTTGAACTACCCATGCTATGTCTTGATGATTGATGTGTGATTTCCCTTTYAGAAGTGTGGATTGCATAGTTAGTTTTCTGGGTYAGATARCAKAGTTGATCTATCAAACCAACTCCATMTCATGCTTTCATGTGCCATAATGGAGTAGATARCCTCTCTATGAAAGACAACCAAGTGCATTTCAGTTTGCTATTTTGTTTCRTTTCCAACATACATAATTTAGAATAGTTCTATACTCATGACATTAGAATTACCTTTCTTACTGGTGTCTTGTAACTCTGTTGATTACGAATCTTGGATTGATAWTTAATTAGTGCATTATAMTAAACATATAAGCAACACAACATTTTGGCACCATTGCCGGGGAGTTGCAAACGGTAGGAAGTGATTTTTAGCTTAGATTGTTTGCATAMATTTTTAATGMTTTTAAAGGTTGCTTGAGGGAGGAGGATAAAACATTTAAGATGTGAGTGAAGAGCCACACGAMCACTAGAGTGGGGTTCTCCAAAGCCAAGTTGCCTTCTTACCTTCTAGATAGAATTAGGATTTCAATTCAGTTGAGAATCAAATTTCCATTTTATGCATAGATATAGAGATAACAAGGGTAGATTTGTAAGCTCTAAAGATTCAAAAACACCCCCCCCCACTAATCCAACTGACACTGGTGCATGAAAAATTCCACCAAGAGAAAATTCAAGGGGAGCCAACGAGGCTCCAGAAGGAGAACCTAAAACAGAAGAATCAACACTTGGGCAGGCAGAACGTGAGTTTGCTGAACATTTAGGTGACACAAAAAATCCAATTTCTGAACCATCCATCAGTAGAATGGAAGAAGAAGAAGGAAATGCATCCACAGAGACTRAGACTTTTGGGTTTCCAATCTTGGAYATTTCCAGAAACATCARCATGAAGAATTYCCCACTATCATCGTTACCCACTTTCAKAGGTATGTCAACTGAAGATCCAAAWTTATTTTTATTCGAGYTTGACATATTATGTAGAATCTATAACTACTCAGACGATGCCCAAAAASTTAAGCTCTTTCCTGCTACAATAMAAGATTCARCCTTAAGATGGTTCATGATCTTAGGAGAAAATACAATCCTCTCTTGGGATYAGATGAAAGACACATYTTTACGGAAATACCAAGACTATTGTAAGGATAATGCTAAAAAYRATATTTTTAAAATKCAGTAAACAAAAGATGAAAKCCCTGAAGACTACCTAGAAAKATTCTTATATGACYATCAGAAGTCAAAACTATTCACCACAGACCTAACTGTAGTAAGAACTGTATTCTTGAAAGGTCTTAGAGATGACTRCATAGAAGTTTTAAACTTKTTGAGTTCAGGAGATATACACCAAAATCCTTTTTCAGRAATTGCATATTACTGTAGGAGATACTCAAGAGGAYAAGCTAAAATAGACAAAGGAMCAAGAGATCCTTTTAGCATAAATACAAAAMAAARCTCAGGGATTGTCACCATAACTGAGTTAGGAAACTTATTGGAGACTTTAAAACAAACATCTTGAGCAYAATCAGTAACCAGTTAGATACTCTAAAAYTGAAAAAGAAACAASAAGAAGAGGTTTCTTTAGCAATATTTTGTCATAGATGCCGAAAGAAGCACAGTGAGAAAGAATGCCCATTAAATGTCATAGAAATATGTGGTCTGTGTACRCTAGAACACCCCACATMTGAGTGTCCAACTTTTCTTGAGATACAAGCCATGTATAGGGGAGGAGGAGTCTCACAAGAACAACCATACCCTTCCAGAAGACCTTGGAGAGCCCAAAACCCCAATACATTTTATGACCCTAATGCACAATATCAACAACAACAATGGGGTCCTTCCCNAGTGACCTATCCACAATGGACACCTCAACAAACTCAACCTTGGCAACAAGGTTGGAGGGGACCTATGTATGGAAATCCCTCTTACCCTACATATCCACAATACCCTACAAACATTTCCCAATTACTACCTGGATTCAACCCACCACAAATGAAAACTTTACTCCCACTTCCTATACAACAACAATTTACAACCCCCTTGAACCCTAACCAACAACAACAACCACCTATAAATGCCAATCAACAACAAAACCAAGCTGCCCACAACCCTCCGAAACCAACAACAATCCCTACCCAACCAATCCCTAACCCCAATAATCGAACCACCCACCCAATACAAAATACAGAAGTTCAAACCTTTCCCACCTATGAAAGTCAACTACGATTGGGGAAAGTTGTAAACCAATTAGATCCTGTAGTAATAATTCAGGAAGAAAATGATAATCATTCTAAGGAAGCAAACACGCAAACCACCTCTGCAGAAGAAGAGACCTCCCCTCCTATTCCAATCACTTCTCAGTCTGTACGAGTACCCCAACAAGTTAATCTCCCACCCTACCCTGAAAGACTATTAGTAAAGAAACCTGACCCACCCTTGCACAGAGATATAGAAGATGAATTACGAAATGTATGTATAAAAATACCTTTGTTGCAAGCCATTAATGATATCCCTATATATGACAAAATCATAAGGGATATTTGCATTAAGAATCCAGGAAGGAAGAAGAAAGAACCTCCCCTTGTTCAGGTGGTGGGACAATTATCTGAATTTATTTCTGAAATGCCATACAAATATAATGACCCTAGAAACCTAGTAGTCACTGTTGAAATTAATGGTATTTCTCTGCCAAACACACTCATTGATTTGGGTGCAAAAATTAATGTAATTCCTTTTGACACTATGAAAAAATTCCAAATCAACCAGTTAAGACCAACCCAAACCAGGATAGAGTTGGCAGATAAGTTAGTCATCGGCCCTGCAGGAAGTCTAGATGATGTCACAGTCACTCTAGCTTCTTGGGAATATCTAGTAGACTTTTTAGTCATCTATTCTAAATCATCCTCCAAACCAGGACACCCTGTGCTTCTTGGCCACCCTTGGCTGGCCACAACATATGCCTTTATTAGTTGTTGGTCTGGTGAGATAACTATATCCAATGCCACACATAGCCAAAAACTTGTTCTCTTCCCTCTTGCCCAACCGGCACAAGAAATACCTGTTTGGTTAGACAACCCTTATGGAGAGGAAGATTGCATCAGACCCCTGTTAAGACTTAAACAAGTAAGAGGAATACAAGAACAATAGGATGAACAAGTCTTAATTTTATTTTTGGCTGATACGAATTGCATTGAATACCCAAGGTCTTTTGCAGAATTGTCACATATTTTTAGTTCCGAATTTCAACAAACTTGTCACCCTGATATCACTCAATTATATACCTTATCACCAGCCTCCTCAGAGAAGGAAGAAACCACTGAACTTGTTGAGATTAGCCTAGGAAAACCTTTTTATATCAACTCTAGTTTGGAACCAAAACAAAAGACACAAGTAATTGAAGTGCTCCAAAGACAATTTGATTCCTTTGCATGGGATTATGTAGATATGAAAGGCATTCACCCTGACACATGCACACATCATATCTACACTAATGACCAAATCAGACCAGTTAGACATCCTCAGCGAAGGATGAATCCAACCCTTAGAGATATTGTAAAAGAAGAATTGCAAAAACTCCTTCGAGCCAATCTCATATACCCCATTTCAGATAGTCAATGGGTATCTCCACTTGTCATAGTTCCCAAGAAAAATGGCAAGTGGAGGATATGTGTAGACTTTCGGGAGTTGAACAAAGCCACCCATAGGGATTATTTTCCCTTACCATTTATTGATCAGGTGTTGGATACCTTGTCCAGAAAGAAGTATTTTTCATTCCTAGATGGGTTTAGTGGTTACAACCAGATACAAATAGCACCTGAAGACCAGGAGAAGACCACTTTCACCTGCCCTTGGGGTACCTATGCTTATAGGGCACTTCCTTTTGGACTTTGCAATGCCCCAACCACTTTTCAAAGGGTTTTCCTAGCCATTTTCTCCGACTTGACAAATGATTGCGTGGAACTCTACATGGATGACTTTATAGTCCATGGAAAAGACTTCCAGGAAGCATTGACCAGTCTACAAAAAGTCTTGATTAGGTGTAAGGAAACTAATCTTTCCTTAAGTAATGAAAAATAAAAAATGATGTTCACTGAAGGTATTGTTTTGGGACATCACATTTCTGGTTCTGGAATGAGAGTTGATCCAACAAAGATTTATATTATCACACGAATCAGAATACCTTCCTCAAAAAAGGAAGTTCACAGATTTTTAGGACATGCAGGCTACTATAGAAGATTCATTCCAAATTTTACAATCCTAGCTACCCCTTTATTCAAGTTATTATCTAAAGAAGACGAATTTAAGTGGGATGATGGATGCCAAATATCTTTTGAAATTCTAAAACAAAAATTGTAAACTACCCCTGTATTAAGAGGACCAAATTGGTCCCTTCCTTTTCATATCTGTACTGATGCCTCAGACACAACCCTTGGGGCAGTTCTTGGACAAAGAGAAAATCAAATGCCCTATGCTATTTACTTTGTCAGTAAAAATTTGTCTCCAACTGAAGTTAATTATACGGTCACATAAAAAGAATTGCTAGTTGTAGTCCATGCTATCAATAAATTTAGACACTATATTACATGATATCAAGCTTTTGTACACACTGATCATTCAACCATAAAATTTTTAATGAAAAAACCTGTAACAAATCCTAGAGTTACACGATGACTCTTATTATTACAAGAGTTTAATATCAACATTATTGATAGAACTGGTAAAGATAATCTTCTGGCTGATTTCTGATCTAGAATGATTCATCTGGGAGATAACGCACCAGTAGAAGATACATTTCCTGATGAAATTCTTTTTTCTATTTCTACATTCACTCCTTGGTATGCATATGTAGCTAACTATCTTGTGACAGGGAATATGCCTAAGAAATTGTCTCCTAGAGAAAAACAGAAAATAATTCAACTAAGTGCAAATTACATGTGGCACGATGATTGCCTCTACAAAACAAGACCAGATTTGGTGATCAAGAGATGTGTAAGGGAAGATGAAATTCATGATATTCTGTAAGCATACCATGATGGTCCTTGTGGAGGACACTTCGCAGACAAGAGGACTGCTTACAAAGTTCTGCAATCTGGTTACTACTGGCCTCATATTTTTCGAGATGCTAAAACCTATGTATCCAATTGTGATGAATGCCAACGAATGGGTAAGCCTACTGCACGAGACTAAATTCCACTTCAAGTCCAAGTAGTTATTGAGCCTTTTGAGAAGTGGGCATTATATTTTGTAGGGCCCATTAACCCTGCATCTAAAAATAAAAAGTATATACTTGTATGCACCGACTATGTGACTAAATGGGTCGAAGCAAAAGCTTTACCAGCTGCAAATGAACAATCAATGGTAGACTTCCTTTTTAATGATATCTTTACTAGATTTGGTGTACCTCGAGATATTGTGACTGATTAGGAAACTCAATTTGCCTCTCATCTAGTTAAATCTGTTACAAAACCGTACCAAATCAAACACAAGAAATCTACACCCTACCATCCACAGACAAATGGACAAGTAGAATCTACCAACAAAGTTATTAAGTCCATTCTTACCAAAATAGTACAGCTACACCACAAGGATTGGGCTGACAGATTATTAGAAGCCTTATGGGCTTATAGAATCACCTGGAGGAATACAACAGGACATACACCCTATGAGTTGGTGTATGGGAAGCAGGTGCTTCTCCCCATAGAATTCTAGATCAAAACCTTCAGGATTGTAGTACACGTTGGCATGAACTTGGATGAAGCCCAGCAACAAAGACTCTTGCAGCTTAATGAGTTGGACGAAATCAGGCAGGAAGCACTTCAAAGAACCACCCTCATTCAAGAGCAGAGAACAAAATGGCATGACAAGTATCTCAAAAAGAAAAATTTTCAACAAGGAGATTGGGCCCTGCTGTATGACAACAGATTCAAGAACTTCAAAGGTAAGTTAACTACTCGTTGGATGGGACCTTACGAAATTGACACTGTCTATGATAATGGTTCAATTAGGATAAATACAATTGATGAACAATAGACACCACTACTTGTGAATGGTCATCGGTTGTGAGTTTACAACAAACCACTGTCAAAAGAGGAATTCCTGACTCATATAATACAAAATTCAGATATGCAGGTGATCAGTAAAGAAGGAGACCCTCCTACTGATTCACATTGATTGATTGGTTTATTTGAAACTTTTGTACATAGGTGTGGATCGAGTTTTTTTAATAAGATAAAGGTAACAAGAGATTCTTACCTCCTTTTGTTTTACTTTCACAATTTTTTTTTTGTAAATAAATTTCTATAATTTATTTGATCCTTCATGAACTTGCTAAACATCTGTTTGTAGGCATCAACAATATTTTGTTATGCTTCGGTACCAGAAATCCTGTTCTGGTCTTGTACCAGTCCGGTACTAGAAGTCTGTCATTCTACAGTAATATCAGGACACATTACCTAATTGACAAAGCATGCTATGCATATTTCAAAATCTTATGTCAGTTAATCTGAAGTATGAAGCCATGCAACAATCACTTAAGCTGGAACCAAGAAGCTGAATGCAGTATCAAATGGCAGCCCTTGTGAAGCAATAATTTCTTTTGGTTCTGTTGACAACTAAAGGGAAGTATTTTAATTTCTTTTGGTTCTGTTGCTAGCTAAAAAGAAGTATTTTAATTTCTTTTGGTTCTGTTGCTTAAAAACAAAATAAAAAAGAGGGACACAATCTTTACCTATGAATTCTCAAAGAACCATAATCCTCTTCAAAGACTAGAAGTTGCCTTTATTCAGTATTTCAACATGATTAAAGGGACAAAAATATATTAGCCTACAAGTAACTATCTCACCCTAACCAAAATTCAATAGTATTCATTGGATTATCTTACTAAAGAGTAACATATGAGTATATGAACACTCTCTACCATGGGCACACTAGGAAAACTTTTATGGAAGAGGATGTACCAGTACCCTAAGGAAAATTTAGGTCATTCTCTTATGGACAAACTCAGAAAAAATTATACATTTGGATCACTCTAAAGAAATAATGTGCATAAAAAGTTTATTTTTCCTTTAGACAAATCTTTAAAAGACATTCAAAGAAGAGCACATACCTTCCAACCCAATACCATCCCATCCTGTAAAAAAGGTTTTCAAACGAGCCTCCCCTGTCACCATACAAAGCACTCTTTAATAAAAACCAAAATAGGTGACTATGGACAAGAAGCCTCTGATGGAAAAAGGGTTTAAGAGACTAACCTGCTGGGATACTGAATAGGTCTGCTGGCAGCGGGTACCGGTCTGTGGTATGACTAGGCAAACCCATCAGGGTACTGAACATGCCTATTGGCAATGGGGCATTCTGTCTGGGGAAGGGATCTCTCACTAACTATCACAACTACCCCACCAGAGTACTGAACATGCTTGCTGGAAGTGGGTTCTGGTTGAGAAATGTCTCATCTATACTTGTCTGATTGAAAAATTCACTTTTGTCATCTAAAAAGCACAGGTCACTATTGACATTTATGAGATACAAACTCCAGATTAATAA
>ML779349.1:18945-70916 GCA_009831015.1 Picea engelmannii
TTTCATTAATAGAAATCGTGTATTACTGTATATCTGTGTTTATGGTTGCATCTCTGATACATTTCTATTATATTATTGAATATCTGCGATATCTATGTGCATTTCTTTATTATCTCTCCGATCTCATTTTGTGCCGAAAATAATCCAGATCATGTAAAGTAGTGAGGCTAAAGGGAGGAGAGGTCAGTTCACCAAGTTCCCTGAACCCATTCTTGCGTCTGAGCTCTTCAAAAGCAGCTTCTTCCCTCTTCCTATTAATTTGATAATCACTCTAGTATCCTTCTGGAGGGTACCAAATAATGGGAGGACTATATCTCCACCCAATCCAGGTAGGTCCTTCATCTAGGATCATTCTGGTATACCTTTCCACTCTGAAGGTAGCTGCAAAAAAATTTTGAAACCAAAGGGTTCCCTAGTCTTGAATTCCTTTGGGGAGGCACCCCACCTCAGTTTGGAAGCAACGAGAGCTTCTTATTTAAGTTCCCTAAAATAGGGTAGACCTGAATGTACAACATGTCGGTGGATAGGAGCTAAAGAGTCTACAACCCCTCCCCTCTTCATGAATGAAATGTGTTGCATAATGGTTGGAAAGGATTTAGGGGGATCTCCTCTGATCCAGAGGTCTAATCCAGTCTCTCTTTTCATAAAAACATTGTGTTCTTTGGCCCGCCTGGTTTGATTCTTGGTAAAGACAGAAATTCTTGAATCTGTATGTCTACAATGAAAGGAATAAGGTTATCTTTTTTGTTCTCTCCCATGATGAAGTTATGGAGGTACATCTCACACAAGAAGTATTTCACTCCTTCTTCCCGTTCTCTAAAGCATGAAACAAACTCATAAATAGTAGTGAACTTAAATGGTTTTCCTTCCCTTATAGATTTTATCCTCAACAACAAATAACATTCCAATTAAAACAAAGTATAATTGGTAGCAGGAGCCCTACAAGCCACTATGTCAAAATAGACAAAGCAAATTTCTTTGATTTGCTCCAAATCTTTATCCAATTGGCCTTGTACCTCATTTACCTTCCCTTGAGTCCTAGTTAGCTCAGCATAAGTCTCATTTTTTGTTGTTGGCGTGGCTTTAAGTTGCTTAACAACTCTTTGATGCTCTTCCATGGTTACCATTTCATCTATGTTTTGAGTCAAGACTTGTTGGGCTTGCACTAGATCTGCCTCTAACCTGTTAATGACAACACTCTGTTCAAAACAATGAAATGCTTCCTCAGTCTAACAGGTTGTCTCTTATGTTGCTGGGACATATGTCTAGGTCTCTGTATCAATGGTCTCTAGAGGAGAAGGAAAATTTGTGAGAATCACTTCCTCAGGTTGATCAGTTGTTCCTTCTGGTACTGGAATCTCTATTTGAGCTTCCATTTATGTTGTTTCTACAAGGGTCTGCAACTTTGTCTATGTTCCAACAAAACTTGTAAGGACTGTCTTCCTAAGAAGTGGGTTTCTTCCCTATTTTCTAGGCCTTTCGGATTTATTCCTTTTATAGGCCTTATCAGCTTGCTCCAGTTGTTTTCTCGATTCCTTAATTATTTCTTTGAGTCTACCAACTTTCCGTTTTAGTACTTTGATTTTTTTAACCCTCTTTTTCAACAGCTCATTCTCCTGTTTCAATCTTTTGATTTTATTGGGGCCTTTTCCTTTTGTTTTTTGTTTATGAGGAATGTCGGGGTTTTCCTCATCTTTCTTAGCCAATGACTACTCCCCTATTTATTCTGTGTGCTTTATCTGTTCTACACATCTGTTTACCTCAGGTTGTTCTGAATCTTCAAGGAATTCCATTTCTATGTCAGGGGAGTCCAAAGCGGGGTTTGAAGACGAAGTTGGTGCTTGGTGTTCCTCGGACCTGTTTGTGTGTTTGTCAATAGATGTCCCTAAATTCCCTAGAAGTTGATCCATCTCAATTTCATAACCCTTGAGAAATTGTGTTGTGAGGTGTTCGAGTGATGGATGTATATTTCCCTGAGTATTGTCCTGTAAGGGTTGTCCTGTCTGTTCCATTTCCTGGGTTTCTCCAGTTTGTGCTATCCTTTTTCTTTTTCTTCTTTCCTCTGTAGAATTTTCAGGAACAACAATTGTCCTTTTTCTCTTTTTCTTTGAAGTTTCTACTAGTGAGGTCTAAGTTTGTGCCAGTTGGATGGGGTCTTCCTCCTTCTCTGGCTGAGGTAATGGATCTTCCACTTGGGTGTTGTCTCTTCCTTCATGTGTTGCCTCAATTTTAGGCTGGGGTAATGGAAATTCCATTTGGGCGGTGTCTCCCCCATCCCGTGTTGCCTCAATTCCCTGTGGTGGGTTTTCATGATGCAATTCAGGTTGTTCCAGTTGTAGAGGCCTATTGGCCTTGATTAGATCACCCCAGGTTATTTGAGTTTGGCTTGGAGCCCTGTTTAGTACCATTTTTATGAGTCCATGGTGGCTAATTATAGTAACGTGATCTTTCGCCTACTGAGTTCTTGCAGCAACCTCATGTAACATGGCATTTAGAAAAAATGGTAAATTGATTACTAACCTTTGTTTGAGCGCTGCTAGGAATTTGAGGTGGCGCGACCACACCACATCGTACCTCCCATCACAGATGATGTACCTCTGTATTATTTCTGCCAGCTCCCTCCATGGTTCGTTGAGAGCGGTGGGATTGAGTCCCTTGCCCTTTTTATCAAGTTCTTCTCTGGGGTCTACGAAAGATTCCACAACCTCTTTGAGCATTGTATATTTCCCAGTCCACTGTATACTTGTGTTGTGGAGGTCTGTAACCTCTGTTATGACTTCCACAATGATCGAAATTTGTATGTTCCAGACCATAGATATTCCTCCCTACAAATTCTGGAAAAATTCGAGCGTGATGTCCGTGTCATATCCTTGCAACCGGGTGAAGTACTCTGTCCACCCCAGATGGTGTAATATTTCTCTTGCCTGCTCAGTTACCTATAGTAATGTGGGTTCTCGGCACACACTTCGGTTACCCATGTTTTCTGTGAGCAGGTCAGGACGACTATTGTTCCTTGTTGCAACTTAACTCAACCATCTTTTGAAACAATATAAATAGCAAAGATAGAACAGCACTGTGTATAAAAAATGTGATTTTTTTTCATTTACTGCACTCATTGTAATCTATCGATAAATGTGCAGAGTATCTGCCCCCCATAAATGGAAAGGTCAACCTCGACCATCAAAATGTACGAGTGTAATAATGGCAGATAGTTTCAGTCAGTTGTGATTACTATGTCATCGTCGCCGCTTGGAAAGACAATCATTAGTAACTTTTCAAAAAGAACTTTAGTGGTCATTATGAATAATCATCACTTTGTGTGGGAAATTCAAATTGACATACCTATGTTAAAAACCATTTGAGGAAAAAGATTTCAAATTTTTTTAAATTTGTTCACGTGTTTTAGAAATATTCCACAGATCATAACGTTGTTACTTTCCCTTGTTTATTGGATATAACCAAAATGATAGCCTCATTGTTTAGAAAAGGAAATCTAGGAACACACTAAAACTTGGCATATTTAAGATAAACTTTGATACCACAAGCAGAGCCACTGCTTCCATCACGCGTCCATAGCCTCGACAGGGTTGCCTTTTAACCCATAGATGAGCCCTTATCCTTAATAAAGAGTTTGAATTGTCTTTTCCCAAGAATACTATTATCCTAGTTTGGTAGCCAGATGATTATAATGTCTCACTAGATCGTAACCTAAGTGAACAAGTCAGCTCGTGATGAGACCTCTTGTCCTTTGATGAAAAAAATGTCAAAGGCCATTGCCATGGTGTGGTAGCCATAGTGGGAATGTCACTTATGTTATTATCTGATGATCATGGTAGGTTGGCTCATGATGAGAACCCCTATCCTTTGTGGGAGAAGTTTATTACTTTATTAAAAACTTTATTTTATTTTGATTTTTTCTTTTTTTAAAGCTCTATCAAGGGAGGCTCACCTACTCCTTAAGAGTGAGGGATGGCATAAGAAGTGTAAGAATGTGTTTGAGATTCCTTGTTATGATATGAAAGAAATTATCATTCAAGTATATGTAGATATATAGGGGAAAGAAACGAATTTTGGTGGTTAATGAATTGTGAACAATTTTTAAGATGATTCGGAGAAACTAATCCAAAAATAGTTCGCTAAGGTATGTTAAATGATCCACACAAAATGACAAATCAGAACTAGTGCTAATGAAAATGGATTAGTGAAGTTCATACCCAAAGGAGTGACTAGCATAATAATGGCATGCTTTGTTAAAAAAGAATCGTGACTTTTGAGAAAAAGGAATAGCAATAAGAAAAACGTAGAAGGGACAGCAATTGTTCCTTTTGAATGAATAGGGCTATCGAAAAAGGAACAACAGGCACTATAAAGGGAACAATAGTGTAACAGAAGGAACGAAAATTGTTACTTTCAAATGAACGTCAATTGTATGCAAAGGGAACAACAATCGCACGAAGGGAACGGCAGTTGTTCCATTCGAATGAATGGAAACTCTGCGCAAAGGGAAGAACAATCGCTCAAAGGGAATGACAGTTGTTCCATTTGAATGAATTGCAACTACGCACAAAGGGAACAACAATAACACAAAGGGAATGGCAATTGTTTCGTTTCAACTAGACGACAATAAAAAAATTTAACCCTCTAATTAAGTGGTTGTAAACCTCCCGCAGACATTTCTATTTTAGTGAATCTAGGATTGATTAGTCATCAACTAAATTCATTCAATATTTATGGGTAGGTTTATTCAATAATCAAAGTACTGGATGGTTTGTTAACATCGGTCATTTACTACAGTTGCCTGATTTTTGCTACGGAACATGACATTCATATTTTGTGAAAACGAGGTTTATATTTGATGATTTTTACAAAGTGAGATAGAAGCAAGGAACAAAAAAGAGTGCTAATCATATTCATTATAGTCATATTTTCTAGTTATTATTCTCTCAAGTGAATTTCCTAAAAACTCAATCAAATCTGTAAGAAAGTTATATACAATATGTACAATGCTGATAAAAATCATCATTTATGAAGTTGAAGTTGTTGGGTTACCTTCCCAGCCAACTAGAATCTGAATAGTAGGGTCCTTACTTACTTCTTGGCAGAAGGATTCTTTTGAAGGCAGATGATGATAGAGTCGTAGCCAATGTCCATTTACCAAAAAAGGAGAACTAGACCCATCGATGGTAACTAAAGTGGCAGTTCCATTATCATGAACTTCATTAATTTCATATGGTCCTAGCCACCTTGTTTGTAATTTTCCAGGAAAATCCTGAAATCTGGAATCATAGAGATGCGCCCAATCACCTTTCTGGAAGGATTTCTTCTTGATATGTTTATCGTATGAGCTAGCTCTCTGTTGTTGAATAACAGTTGTGTGTTGCAGGGCAGACAAGCGTGCTTCATCCAACTAATTGAGTTGTTAGAGGCGTTGTTTATGTGCCTCTGTAAGATCTAGTCCAATCTCCTGGGCCATCCTTAGAGTCTTGATCTCAAACTCAATTGGAAAGATAGGTTCTTTACCATAGACTAAATGATAAGGAGAGTAGCCAGTGGTGTTACACCACGTTGTACGATAATCCCATAAGAAATTTGGGAGCTCGGTTGCCCAATTCTGATGGTTTGTTGAGACTATTTTTGTCAAAATTGCCTCCAAGACTTTATTGGTACTTTCTACTTGCTCGTTTTCCTGTGGGTGGTATCAGGAAGTAGCTCTGTGTTTAATATGATAATTGTTTCGGGTGGTCGTGATTCTATGGGTTGTAAATTGCGACCCTTCGTCAGTGATTACTTCCCTGGGTAATCCATAGCGTACAAATAATTTGAAAAGAAATTTAATGACGGCTTCATATGTTGTGTTTGACACGGCTTCTGCCTCTACCCATTTGGTCATGTAGTCTGTTGCAACTAGTATATAGGCCTTCTGGTTTGATTTTGGGTTGAAGGGGCCAACAAAGTCTAGTGCCCATCTCTCGAAAGGTTTTGCGACTACTTGTGCTTGCAGGGGCATTTCATCAGCTTGGCCTGGTCGAACCATCCTTTGACATTTGTTGCGGGTCTAGACATATTTCTTTGCATCTTTGAATATTGAGGGCCAATAATATCCCATCTGTAAAATCTTATGCCTAGTCCTGTGGTCTGCAAAATGTCTGCCACAGGGCTCATCATGACCTACCTTCAGTATGTCATAGATTTCATCGTCTCTTACACATATTTGGATCTAGAGATCATCCCCTGTGTGGAAAAGATATCCACCTATCCAGGTGAATCGTGCACTGCGTTGGTCAATCAGTTTCCTTTCCCTTGATCATAGGTGTGCTGGTAGTTTCCCAGCTACCAGATAATTTTCCACATCAGCGTGCCAAGGTGGCTTAGTAGTGACAGGGAATAGATGTTCATCTGGAAATTGGTCTTCAACTATCAAAGAATCATCTGTTTTGGATACACAAGACAAGAATTCTGCAACAAGATTCTCTCTTTCGGGTCAAACATTGATGGTGATGTCAAATTCCTGCAATATTAATAACCACCGAGTAACCCGTCCATTAGTAATAGGTTTATTAGATAAATACTTAATAGCAGAATGATCAGTGTACAGAATAAATGGATAGCATGTTATATAGTGACAAAATTTATTAATATCATGTATAATGGCTAAAAATTCTTTTTCTGTGAAGCAGTCAGAGGACGGAATGAAGAGAGGCGAAAAGCCAAAGCGGCTAGGGCCCAAACCCTATCCGCCCCCGGTCTGAATTTTCGTTTGGAGCTCGGATTTTCGTTTGCAGGAGCTCGGATCTGTCAGCAGCAGCCGACCAGCGCGTCCCTCCCACGACTTGCCCGCCATCACGTCCCTCACGCTATTTGCAATGGCCAGAACTCCCCCCTGCGATCAGCACGCGGTCTTGAGAAGCGGTAGTGTCTCTGTAGGTGGCCGCCGCCTGCAACAATGGCCCCAACACCGAGTGTCGAGATGGAAGAAGATCCTCTGGAAACATTCAACGCATTGGTCCGCTCGGCAGGACCTAAATCCAAGCCTCCTATCTCATCTAAGTTTGTTAAGAAGATGGAGGAGATCCCTACGCTGGAGCTATCTCCAGAGGAGCCTTGCAATCTTGCCCTCATTCTAGCAGAAAATGCCCTCATCGGTAAGTTTACGGGGTTATGTCCCAGCCCCAAATCGGTGGAGGCATGGATGGAGGATCGATGGAAGCCACTGATACAGGGAGAAATCTCTTTGTGCGCAGTAGGCAGGGGTTTTTTTGTCTTCAGTTTCTCGAGGACAAAGGATCGTGATCTAGTTTTCAGATCTGGACCCTATTTCATGGGGGCGAGAGGGTTGTTCTTAGCCCCCTGGACACTTGACTTCAACCCCGGAGCCGAAATCACCGCAGCCCCTGTTTGGGTTAGACTGCCTCATCTCCCCCTGCATCTTTGGGGGAGAATATCTCTGGAGGACATTGGGAACAAGCTTGGGCGTTTCCTGGACAGTGTGGAGCCGAAAGGGGATCAGTTTACCTGTGCTTGAATTTGTGTTGAGGTTAACCTCGAGAAAGGCCTTCCGGAAGACATTAAGCTCTCCCTGGGGGAATGGTTCCATATCCAAGAGCTGGACTATGAGCAGATTCCTTTCAAGTGCCTCCGGTGCCACACTTACAGTCATTTCGCAAAAAGCTGCCCCAAAGCCTCTGGGGAGCCGGGACCAGTTAAAGAAGATGATTTTCAACCAGTTTCTAATAGACGAAGGAAGCAAAGGTGAAAGGACCCACTTCCCCAGGCTCCGAAGGCCACTCATTCAGCAGAGGCAACTCTAGAAAATAAAAACAGCTTTGATGCATTGAAGGAAGATGAAGCCCTAGATCCAGAAACAACAGCAGCTAAGGGAAATCCTCCGGCAGACGAAAGCTTTCTGGATACCATCCCTCCAGAGTCAGTAGCGGCGAGAGAAATCCAGGACTCAGATCCAGAGCCCCATGCCCTTGCAGGTGTCTCAACCCCCTCTAGCGTCTCTGTGGAAACTTCTGACGCTGCAGACATTTCAGTTCCGTCTCCACCCCTCACCCGAGGGAGGAAGACCAACAAAGCACGCAGAGAAAAGGAGGTTGCCTCCAACATTTCTTTAGGTTCTCAGAAAAAGCTGGATCCCTTTTTAAAGGGGAAAGTCTCATCCTCATAGGTCTTATGCTTTGCTTCTGTCTGCTATTGTGCTCACAATTTGTGAGAATTTACTCATGTATGCATTTTTTGTCATTTTCTCGACTTGGCTCAAGAAGTAAATGGGATCGGATTCCCAAGTTATTCACAAGAAGGTTGGCAGCATTGTTCACCAACCTTCTTCAGCTTTGTAATTCTCTGATTCTGGTTTGCCAGGAAGCCGCTTAATACACTCTAACCGTTCTTGTCAAAAAAAAAAAAAAAAAAATCTGTTACTGTATAATGTAATTCAGCGGGGATAAGATTTTTGCTAATAAAATAAATAGCATAAGGTTTCTTGTCTTCTTCCTATCCAAGGACAGTGCCTATGGCGGTATCCGGTGCATCTATGGAGATGTGGAATGGTATTTTCCAGTTTGGTCCTCTCAGCACCAATGTTGTCGAAATCATCTTTTTAAGCCCTACAAATGCCACATCACACTTATCAGACCACTGAAATTCCACATTACCAATTAAAGAATGTAAAGGTGCAGTAGTTCTTGCAAAATTTTCCATGAATCTGCGATAGTATCCTGAAGCACCAAGGAAACTACGTACCTCAGTTTGTGTACGTGGTGTAGGCAGATTAAAGATTACTTCTATTTTTGTTGGGTCTACCCTGATTCCATCTGCAAAATATAATTCCCTAGTACCACACCTTCAGTCATCATAATATGACATTTTTTATTATTTAAACATAACCTGGTAGCAATGCATCGTTCCAATACCTTCTCCATATTGCTTAGAGCTTGATCAAATTCATTGCCATAAGGGGTGAAATTGTCCATGTAAACTTCAAGCCCTTCATTAATTAGATCAGAAAATATGCTTAGAATGGCCCTCTGGAATGTGGTTGGAGCATTACATAATCCAAAGGGAAATACTGTGTATGCAAAGGTTCCCCAACGACATGTGAATGTAGTTTTATCCTAATCTTCTGGGGCAATATGGATCTGATTATAGCCACTAAAACCATCTAGGAAGAAGAAAAAATTCTTCCCTGCTAAAGTATCAAGGACCTGATCGATGAAGGGTAGGGGGAAGTGGTCCTTTTGGGTAGCTTTGTTGAGTTCTCTGTAGTCTACACAGATTCGCCATTTCCCATTCTTATTGGGAACGATCACTAGTGGGGAAACCCACCAACTGTCCGAAATAGGATATATAAAATCTACATCCAACAGTTTTTGTAATTCTTCTTTAACAATGTCCCTAAGGTGAGGACTCAATCTTCTTTGGGGCTATTGGATGGGTCAGGCATCTTTCTCAATATAAATATGATATGTGCAGAGTTGCGGATCAATGCCCTTCATGTCAGGATACTCCCAGGCAAAATCCTTTTGATAATTAGAAAGGATCTGAATCAATTTTTGTTGTTGTTGCTCATTTAAATTAGCATTAATATTCAGAAACCTCCTTGGTGCAATCTCAATTGATTTGTTTTTATGGGCAGCGGTAGTGGGGATTTGTTGTTCCATCAATTCTTCCAACGAATCTCCCTGTGCTTCCCTATCTAGAACATCTTTTAGCATTTGGCATATCGGATTACTTATAACGGTTGGGTTGTTAATGAAGCTATTGATCATGTCATCTTCTAGTTGGTTCTTGAGTCTGAGAGATTCTTCCAGTGTGAAAGAAGATCGTAGATCCTTTTCTGGATATCTAAGTGGTAGCAACTGCGGATGTATGATGGGCGGGCTTGGTTTAGCTGGAGGATATGGGATGAGATTCTTTGTAGCACTTCCTCTAGCAATTTTCATGTTTCCTATGCGACATCCTATGTATTCATCTGTTGTTGCAAGCCATGGTCTTCCCAGTATAAATGGATGCCCATCAAGTCCACTTCTTGGGTTGATAATGAGGAAGTCAGCTGGATATTCCCAAGAGTCGACTGAAATTTCTATATCGTGTAATGTGTTGATTGGTTTAACCACTGATCAATCAGCCAATTGTAACATAATTGGGGTAGGTTCGAAATAGGTGAAACCCAGGGTGTTGCAAGTCTCGATGGTCAGGATTTTAATGGTTTCCCCCAAATCCACTAGTGTATTTGGAAAAGAACAACCTTGTATCTGAACTGTTACTATGAGATTCCATGGGTATGCATATTTGACCAGTTCATGTCTACCTAAAATGAGATCATACAAGGCTCCTACCACATGAACAGTTGATGATGAATTTTTAACTTTCCTAACAGGCTTCTTCCCACATAATTCCTTCATTGTCTTTGCATAAATTGGGATGTCTTGCAGAGCCTGCAGGAGTGGAATCTTAACATACAGATTCTTGAGTTCGCCTACGATGTCAAAGTTAGGATACACAGTTGGTTTTGTTATCATCTGCCTTTCAGGGAATGGGGGAGGAGGAGTTACATCCTCATCAGGATTATGTTGTTTGACTGTGTTTCCTCCCTACTTTGTTTCTTCCGTTATGACCACAGTCGATGGTATAATGCGGGTTGTATATTATTTTCATTCTCCTGCTCTTGGTGGATGTTACTTTCTTCAGGAGAAATTATGCACCCTGACCTTAAACAGACTTCGTTGCACCCTACAATGTTGATTTCCCATCCACATTCTCAATAATATGCACAAGCTGGGTTGGTCTCTTATTAATATTTGGGTAGGGTTGAGCTGGAAATTGGGGGCGTAATTGCGGTTGAGGATTCTAGGGCAATTGGAGTGGAGATTGCAAAGTGGGTTGAGTTTGAGGGGCCATCCCCATGGGTTGATTAGTCATGCCCATGGGGCACTTCCAATTTTGGGTCCAATTGGGTTTTTGGGCAGCTGTGTTGGACCACTATGAAGGATAAGGGTTGTTGTTTGAATTTTTCCAAGATGAGGTAAGGTATTGCAAGTTAGGCCAGGTGGAATTTGCAGCTGGTTGATTCTACCAAGTGGGATTTGTAGCTGGTTGATTTAGCCAAGTGGGATTTGCAGCTGGATATTGCTTGGACTACCAGAGAGGGATTAGCAAACGATTGTCCTTGCCATGTGTTTCCAGAATTTTGTTGTTGATTATACTGCCCAGAAAAGAAAGAAGAGGGATCATGTAGTGTACCTGGAGGACGAGCCTACCATTGGCAACGCTGAGCCATCAAATATAATGGTTTTGTTTCCTCTTATTCTTCTCTAAAGACATCTTTTAGTCCTGGGAGCAATGGACATTGATCTGTTGCATGATATTTGGCACAAATGGCGCAAACCCGAACCACATCCAAAGGGCATTCCCTCGGACCATGTTTCTTTCTGCATCAGTGGCAAAATATGGCCAAGGTCTGTTCTACTTCTGTTTGTTTCTCTTTAGCCTGCAAGACATCCAATTGTGTAGTCAGAGTGCTCAGAATGTCAGTTTTGAAATTTTCTAAGAGATTACTGACTTTTGCTCGGGTAACACCCCTGCTAGTAATATTGTTATTTCTAGTGAGGGGAGCCCATATCCCTGATTTGACTGTGTACTTCCACACTAGCACCTGATGCATAATTGGACAATGTTATCATAAGTTTCTTGACAAATATCACCCTTCCCCATTAAATTCAATGTTTCTACCCATTCAGCCTTCATTCCTTTTATCAAAGTGACTTTGAGTACCTCACCTGGTAATGTACCATAAGGAGATGTTTGCAAATTGTATTGAAACCTTTCAACATATTCTTCTAATGTCTCATTTTCCTTCGCAGTCATTTGAAAGATTTCATCTTTTAGAGACATGGTTCTACAATAATCCTAATACTTTGTCAAGCAGGCTTGTTTCATTTCATCCCATGAATTTATAGTTCCTCCTCATAATCCCATAAACCAACGCAAAGCTTCTCCTTTTAAAGTGGAAGGGAACAGCTTCAGTTTTTGGGGTTCAGAGGTATGGTCATAACCTCTAGACAGGACATCAAATTCAAATAAGAATACATCAGGGTCTTATGAAATTAATCCATGAAAGGTTGGCAGATTTTGTAAGGGGATTGCTTTCATGGGGGAATTAGCAACTGGATCAACTATCGGATATTCCAAAGTGGAAGTCTGGGCTCATGGTTGATTTGGTTGCGCCATTTGGTTGAAAATGTACCAATAATATTCAGGAATTTCTTGGCCTGGGTGCTCTATTCAGGGTGATTGATTACTTGATCCCCTAGGGGATTTAATCGCACTACCTCTATATGGGATTTTCGATATACCTTCTCCTATCACAGGAGATCCAAGATCAGGTGGTGGTGATGGGTTTTCCTTAGCAACCCCACTGGTCTCCCCTTCTCCTTCCTCCAGATTACAAGAGTTTCCCTTGTCTAAAGGGCTGAGAGGTGGAAGATCTGTATTTTGAAAACTTTGTTCAGTCCCTTCAGTTCTGCTATGAACCTCAGCATGGGCTGCAGTAGGTGAATTTGTTGCCTGGGGGATTTGGGTAGACCCTCTCTTGGGTCCAACTGAAGCTTGAGATTCATCTTTTCGGATGATTTCGTCTATGAAAGTGCTTCTTCCAGGGGCCACCGGGCCCTGGGCTTTTGTAGTTTTTGGTAGGGGTTTTGGTTTTTCTTGTTCTTTCTTCTTAGTCATAGACACTTCACACAAAATTCTAAGTACCTATGTGACCTCTATGCATCATCTGAAGGTAGGTGTTGGCATAAGCGTTTTACTTATTGCCCACATAGGTTCTTACCTTTTGTTTTCAATACCTCACCCTTTAGAGACACAATTTGTGTTATCTTTGATGCTCTCCCCGACAACGGTGCCAAAATTTTGGGCTCTAAAGATGTCCTAAAATAGCCTTAGTTTAACATTAATTTATCAACTCGAGGATTCGTCTTTTGTTTCAATAATATCAGCAAAGTCTATGCAGATAGATGTAGAGGCTAAAATCGTGTAGTTAAAGCAAATTTGATTTTATCGAGAATCAAGTTCCTCACATGTTCATTAAAGGTTCTGAAACTAAGATCTTACTTAACAGAATTGAAATCTGATTAATAACATGTTGTGAAATAAAGGAATTAAGTAATATGTTGAATTCATCTACTAAGAAGCAATAATCTAATCTAGGAAAATACTTGCAAAACTAATCTATCAACTATTGATCAACTTGTTGGAAAAGAAACAGTGAATTACTATATATGTGAAAAGGAACAAAAAATGTAATCTAATCGAAAGGAACAACAAATGTAATCTAATCGAAAGGAATAGCAATTGTAATCTAATCAAAAGGAACAACAAATGCTAATTTAAGTGAAAGGAACATCAAATGCTAATTTAAGTGAAAGGAACATCAAATGCTAATTTAAGCGAAAGGGACAACAAATGCTAATTTAAATGAAAACGAATGGCGGGTATGAAAATAAGAGGAACTGTCAAGCAGTAAACTATAGCAATGGAAACTGGAACAACAATCGATAACATTCAGATGAAACACCTACCTTATGTAAGCAAACAATATAAAAACATCAACACACTCATGCATTTATCTTAACTATTGCAAAAGAGATTTAAATCACTGAACAGAAATCAAAATGATACAATTACAGATTGAGACAGTAACTCCTTTAGACTGGGCCCTCGGTCCTCAGAAGCGTTGTTGCTAGAAACTCGGTATGCAAGAATGGTGAAAACGCCAAAAGCTTCTATTAATTCCATGACTGGTACAACATTTACAAAAGACTTCTTTCACAGAGCAATTCCGAATTATGAATGCTTGGATAAAATTCTTAGATGCCCCTTTCCAGGATTCATTACCCTCTATATATTACAATGATATGGGTAAATTAAGTTATCCTGAGGATCGAGAGATCTTCAGGATTGCTTTTACTATTTATAAAGTTACAAAATAGAGAATCAATCTTTCTCAAAATTGTTTTGCGCCTAATGTCTTCAACCTCCAATAGCCTACGCATCTTCAAAATATCCTTAGCTATCTTGGGTTTGACAATATTTATCCATTCCTGCAACAAAATCAAACAATTCCAACTGAATATTAGAATTTTTCTAATATTACTCAATAATATTTCTAGAAGACATTTTAATCATTTCCTATCCTAATTATTCCTAATTAACAGAAAATTCAATTAAGATTATATCATAAACCATGAGAATAAGGAGGATATTTATACCTTTTTCACAACTCAACACTTACCTTGATAGTATGGCAAGTCATAAGTGAAGTCAACTATTACCGATCGATTCTTGGCACTTGATGGATGGATGGAATGATGATAGAGAAGCTATGGGGAGAGTTGGGTTGGGAAGAGATTGGGAAGAAAAAAATGAGCAACAAATAAAACACATATATGAGATTATCACTGCAAATTGCTAACCACCGTTGCGAACTACAATGCCATCCTATGGAGATCACACAACAATAAAATCAAGCAAATAATTAACATAGAGATTTTACCCTGGAAATTCAAATGGGAAAACCAACATGTGAATGGTCGTTTAGTTCTCTATTCTTGCAATCTCTTGTTACAATGCAATGCATGGCTCTTTGTTTATACTTACCTATTTGGCCAAAAGATCCTTTGACATTCAAATTACAAGGACATATAGGAGAGTTGGTGGGAAATGGGAAGGCTCTTTGTTACAATGCAATCTCTCTCTCTCTCTCTTATTTACTTTTTTCGATTTAATTTAATTATTTTTTTCCCTCTCTTTGTCTTATTTAATTTTTTTTACACTTGCATTGTTCTTTATAGTTTATCTAACCTTCATTAATTATAAAATTACATTTGTAGGTATTAAGTCATACAACTATTCACTTATTCAAATTCATTTCATATTATACCTACTAAATAAAATTTATTTACAACAACAACAAAAATTATTATTATGAAATCGCCACCTATAATAAAATACATTACATATGTAGAATTCATTTCCCTAACATATGACTTTATCAAATTTGAATGAAACATTATAGCTTGTAGAATATACCCTTAACATTCTTTTTTCTAAAACAACACTTCTATAAAACATTTAAATTTGAATGAAACATTGTAGCTTGTAGAATGTACCCTTAACATTCTTTTTTCTAAAACAACACTCCTATAAAACATTTATTTTAATAGTTAAGTAGAAATGAAGGGACTCAATAAATAAAATGCATAACATAGAGAAAAGAAAGAAAAATCGACTTCACAAACCACTTGATTTTTTTCTAAAAACAACACTTCTATAAAACATTTATTTTAATAATTAACTAGAAATGAAGTGACTCAAGAAATAAAATGTATAAGAACATAGAGAGAAAAAAAAACATTGACTTCACAAACCAGATGAATTCAACATGATTAAAGGTTGGTATGCTTTCGACATGATTAAAGGTTGGTATAAAAGGACAACTAGAGGTCATGTTGTGGTTGGTGCATGTCAAAGGATGGGGTGGTTTGGAAACAAACAATAAATGCCATGAGAATGATCATGTTTTATGGTCTAGAAAAACATTAAGTTGTCAAGTACCTTCAAAGCAATAATTACATGAGTGACATATTCAATAATAATTGCATTAGTGACATATTCAGTAGCAGAGACTCTATTTTCCTTTTAGCATCCTTTAGATAGAACTTTGAAATAGGAATTTGTAGTGATAATTTGATTTGTAACTTTCTTAGTTTTTACTCATTAGTCAACAATTATATCGTTTCTCAATTTTTGGTAATAATTAACAAATTCATATATCTTTCACTTTTTTTCCTACAACCATCATTTATAATTCATACATCGAACACCTAACTCCTATAATACTATAATTCATACATCGAACACCTAACTCCTATAATACTATAATTCATACATCGAACACCAATCCCTATAATACACTAAATGTCACATGCTCCTAATACACTAAATGTCACATAAATGATAAAAATGAAAAGGATCTAGATAAGGGTGCATTAATATCTAATGAGTATCTGTGAATCCCACACCTTTCTCCTAATCACCTTTGAAACATACCATAACTCCCATAGAGCTACTTTACTTGCCCTATGTTCATTTATTCATATCCTTCTACTCTACTTGCCCTATGGTCATTTAATCACATCCTCTGGTTTCCCTTTATCAATGGTGGGCTAACAAGTTATATATAATTAATCACAATGTTTGTGCCAAACCAATTTTTTTTTTTTCTCTTTTCGCCAAACTTGCATTATTAGAGTTCAATATTCCAATTATTTTACAAGTAAATATCTAAACCATGCATTTACAAGTAAACATCTAAACTATGTAGGGATGTTTATATTAGAAATATTCTCCATTACATTCAAGGTTTTAGGTTGGTGGATTATGTGTTTTCTTCGCCATCTGAATTCAATTTCCTAAAGTGATATGTTGATTCATTGTGATAAGGCTAAAAGGGTAGATGCCCCCAAGATAAAGGTCCACTTTAGTGTGCCTCGAGATGCTTTGACTCTTGTTAAGTCATAAGTTATTGGTGTACTGTTTATTCTACTCTCCACCTAAGTTCAATTCCCGCACATTGACATATTGGCCCATTGTGATAAGGCTAGAAGGGTAGACGACCCCAAGATAGAGGTCCACTCCAATGTGCCTTGAAACGCCTCAATTTCTGCTAAGTCACAAGTTATCGATATATCTAACTTGTAGGTTGTTGGATATACTATTGAGATATAGTACATTATGTGAATTTAAGTCGCATTAAGAGTTCAACATGTCACTCACAAGAATTAAACCTAAATAAAAAAAATAACAAACATCCCTTTTAACCACCCAAACTAAATCCAATTAACCCTATATATATTTAATATTATAAAAATATAAATATAAATTTTTTTATAAATATATATTATATTTAATATTATAAAAATATATTATAAATATAACAAAACCTAAACTTCAACCAAACAACATGATTGAACATTTTGCATACATATACACCTTGATAGCTAAACATGTTCTCCATAATCTTTAAATATGTCTCAATTATGTCCACTCAATTTTTTTAATAAAACTCCACATCCATCTTAACAAGATGGTTTTAATAAATCATTAAATCAATTATATATATAATTGATTTAATGAATTATTAAAGCCAGATGGATGGGGAGTTTTATTAAAAGTTTTGAGTAATCATAATATAATATATATATGATTTAATGATTTATTAAAGCCATCTTGTTAAGATGGATGGGGAGTTTTATTAAAAGTTTGGAGTGGTCATAAATGAGATTCATATTTAAAAAATATGAGAACATGTTTAGCTATGAAGGTGCATATGTATGCAAAATGTTCAACCATGATTTGTTTTTGTTGGGTTGAAGTTTAGGGTGTATTATATTTATAATATATTTTTAAATTTAAAATTTTTATAATATTATATATTATATATATTTATAAAATATTTTTTATATATATATTTTTATAATATTAAATATAATATATATAGTTTTTAAGTTTTATTAATTTAAAAATTAAATTATAATGTGATAATTAAAAGAAAATATTGTTTCAAATTAAAATTTAAAAATGTATATAATTTAACTGAATTTAGTAACTCCTACATTAAAATGATCCTTATCATAATAATTAAAATGCATAGTTTTTTAATTAACGAAATTTTGTTTTAAATATTTAAATATCACAATTTATATATATCCCACATGTTACAAAAATTATCCTTCAACTAATTATCCATCATTTATTTAACCAAAAAAAACTACTCGTGACTCCACATGGCTCCAACTTAAAGGGGAACATGTAACGACAAAGTTTAAAACTTGATTCGCGGACTCAGCAACAAATCACACCCGTTAACAAAATAATTTGAAATATTTCAATTTTTCAAACCCGCTCTCATAATTTGGCACGTAAAAATGAAAACATGTGTAAGCTCTAAGGTCCACATGCTAGATTTTTAAGTATGCCATCATGACTTTCTCTCTTTATTCTTGTCCTTTTATATCTTTCCTTCTCTATCACATCCTTAAATTACTCTCTTCAACCTCTATGCTTTTACTTTGCTTTAAACAACAGTGATTCCATGATTGGCATCTCCAACCCAAGATTTTCACATCTTTGACCTAAGTGCATCTGTTTTGTTTTATGCTAACTACAAACTAGTTGCACATGATAGTGTGGGTTCTTCAAAAGTGAGTGATCTAAGCTTATGATATAATGAAAAAAATACTTATGTCTTTTATTTTGTGTGAGACTATATATGTTGTAGTTTTGGATTTGTGGTCGATGTCTGGTTAGTTAAAGAGTTAACTGATGTTGGGAGAGTGTTGGAGAAGATGAATATGGTTTATAAGGAGGTTAGGGATTTTGACATAAATGAGGATATGGTTAATAATTGTAGTGGAGGTGTTTACGGTTTGGGAGTTTTTGATGGGAAAGAAAGTTTGATGCAAATGAGGATATGGATATATGAATGGGTTACTAGATTAGTGAGTTTTTGATGGGAAAGAAAGTTTGATGCAAATGAGGATATGGATATATGAATGGGTTATTAGATTAGTTGTGGTGAGTAGAAGATCTATCTCCCACGTGATTAGGTTCTAGAGAGAGTAGAGATGTTGAGGAATAGAACTATGATCAGTTACTTTTATACTTTTATAGTAGGAAGCCATCGCCCTCTAAGTTGTTTTTTGGATTGGGCATGCCTAGGGTAAGATGCTCACTACTAAGGTAAAAAAAATTCCTCTTGGTAGAAGTTTTTTCCTTGTTTTGTTTTCAAATTTGGAGGAAGGGGAAGCGGTTAAGAAGGTGTTCAATGGTTGTTTGAAGATGTGGGTTTTGCCCCTTTGCCTTGGACTGAACATTTTGATTCATCCATGGCAAAGAGAGATTGACAACTATTTTGGGTTCATCTCGCTAGGTTGTCTCTTCACCTCTAACATCAAAATGTGAGAGCTAATGGGGACTCATTAGGTTCTTTTTAGACTGTAGCTCTGAAAACCCTAAGGATGGAAGGAGTTCCTAGCATGCTTGTTTAAATGGATTTGGATGGTGGCTTGCTAGATATAATTATTTTGCACTTTAGGGAGAAGTAGTGGGTGTAGGAGTTTTTTATGAGAAAATCCCTTTTAGATGTAGTTGTTGTCACAAAGCTAGTCATATTCCATGTGATTTCCCTAGGAGGGCTTCTACTTGCAAGAAAAAGAGATCATATGATTGTTCAAGTGGAGTAAATTGTAAGGTAACAGATCTATTATAATAGTTGAAAACATAAATATTGCAAAGAATAACAGCGAAACAACACAATAGATGAAACCACAACATCAAAGTAATACCTTTATTGATAGGAAACAATGTTCACTTGCCTCTTCGAGGGGGAAACCTCCAACAGAGCAACGCTCTATTACAATAATTCTCAAGACAAAGCTTCTCATTACTCTTACTCTTATTTATATTAATTATGTCTTATAAAGATCATTCTAGAGGAATTTCCTTCTAGAAGCGGAAGCTTCTATTAGGTCTTGTTACATTGACTTATTCCAATTTATTAAATAGGTATGGTTAGCTAATGTCGGCCTTTATACATGGAAATATATTATTCTATCTACGTGAGGGGTTAGGGAGGTTAGGTCCCTAACATGCCCTCCCCCTTGAAAAAGAGCCTTGTCGTCAAGGCTTAAGTTGAGGAAATTGTTGCAAAATGGTAGCCAGCTCCCAAGTGGCATCTTCGGGAGTTGTATCTTTCCACTGCACTAACACTTCCTTGATGGTGGGCTGACGGAGATGACGCTCGCATTGGTCCAAGATTGCTTATGGCTGCAACCAAATGGAACCTTCTTCATCCAACTCAGGGAGACTAGTTTGAGTTTGGCACTTAGTACTAATCACATTCTTTAAGCATGAGACATGAAAAATAGGATGGAGCTTAAAATGATTGGGCAAAGCTAACTAGTAAGCCACCTGCCCCACTCGCTTGAGAATTGTATAAGGACCATAAATTTGGGAGCAAGCTTCTGACAGTGGTCCATTTTGAGTGAAGTCTACTTATAGGGTTGGAGATGAAGAAACACCTAATGCCCTTCACTAAATTTTCATTCGGAACAACGTCGATCTACTTGTTGCTTCATGTGAATCTAAGCCATGGCCAAATTTGTTTTGAGGGTGCGGAGAATGGCCTCATGAACTACAAGATTGTTTTCAACGTCCTAAACCTTCGATATACCTGGCATGCAGGAGAGAACCAAATTTATGGTGGCTTTTGTCCATAGATTGCTTTAAAAGGAGTCATGCAAGTAGTTGCATGGTAAGATGTGTTGTACCACCATTCAGTAAGGGGTAACCATTGAGTCCATTGATTTTTTAATTTAGATGAAAAACACCTCAAATAGGTTTCCAAACACTTGTTGACAACTTCAATTTGGTCATCAGTCTAAGGATGATAGGCAGTGCTGAGATGCAATTGGGTGCCCTAGAGACAGAACAATTATTGCCAAAAATTGTTGGTAAAAGTGGGATCTTGATCAGAGACAATAGAATGAGGCATGCCAAGAAGCTTGAAGATATTATCCATGAAAATTTGGGCCACTGTGGAGGATGTGAATCAGTGTTGGAGAGAATAGAAATGAGCATATTTGGAAAGACGATCAACTACCACCATGATGACTGATTTATTGCCCGATTTAGGTAAGCCAACAATGAAGTCCATAGAAATATCTTGCCAAATAGTCGATAAAATAAGGAGTTGTTGGAGTGTCCACGGGGTCTTGACTGTTTCCCCCTTATTCTGTTGACAAACATCACATTTAGCCACAAAGGCGAGGACTTCCAGTTTCATACCATCCTAGAAAAAAAAAGCGTTTGACCCTTTCATTGGTTTTGGTGAACCTTGGATGCGTTGTTGTGGAGGAAGCATGAAGCTCTGAAATCACCTAAGATTAAAGTTGTGACTATTTGTTGATATACAAATGGCCTTTGTAGTGAAGCTCGTTATTGTGTGAGGAGTACCCTGGAGAAACTAGAGAATTGGATTTCATTTGTTGGATAAGGCCATAAATGTTTGGGTCTTGCAGCCATTCTTGGTGAGCAGCCTAGGGCCAATCTAGTATAATGAGGGAGAGAGAAAAAATGGATCATTCATCTTCATACTTTTGGGAAAGAGCGTCAGCAACCGCATTTTCTTTTCCCTTCTTGTAAATTATCTCCTAATCATATCCAAATAGCTTGGTGACCCATTTTTGTTTCTCTGGGGAGGAAATGCATTGTTCCAGAAAATGCTTGAGGCTTTGATGATCGGTTTTAATTTGGAAGCATTGGCCCAATAGATAAAGACACCATAGATCCACAACATGTAGAATATCCAACATTTCCTTTTTATAGATTGATTGGCCCAAATGGCGATCCAAAAGTTGTTTGCTGGTGAAAGCCATCGGTTGTCCTTCTTGCATGAGAATTGCACCAATTCCTTTCCCGGATGCATCACATTCTAGAACAAGAGTCTTTTTGAATTCGGGAAGCATCAAGACAAAAGTTGTGCACATAGACTCTTTCAAATCATGGAATGTTTGATTAGTTGCAGGAGTCCAATTGGAAGCATTATTTTTAAGGAGAGCAGTGAAAGTGATCTGGATTATTTTCGGCACGAAATGAGAGCGGAGATATAATAAAGAAATGCACAGAGATATCGGGGATATCCAATAATTTAACATAAATGTATCATAGATGCAACCATAAACACAAAGATATAGTAATACACAGTTTCTATTAATGAAATAAATGTACAGAGACTGTAAAAATATAGAGTGAAAGACTCGCTAGAATGGTGGCAGCTTATCTCTGAGAAGAGATGTGATGGCTACTCGCATTCGGAAGAAGATGATCGTTACAATGAGGCTCCAAAGTCCTTTTTAACATAAGTAAAATACAAAACCCTAACCCCGGAAGATGAAAAGCCAAAAGGTTTGCGGGCCCCAATGGGAGTAGTTGATACGTCAACTTCCCGGGGGCGTAACTTTTGCATAAGATCTCTGTTTGGGACACTCAATACATCGTTAGAAAGATCTATCTGAGGACTCAACTTTTGCATGAGAAACATCATAGGAACTATCATGTTGCTCCCCATTTTCCCAAAAAACTTCATTTAGGGCCTCAAAACGGCTCCGAAAGTTCAGGACCTGAAAAACTGCTAAAAATAGTAAATTACCAAAATTGCCAGAAAATTGTTTTGAGCCAGTTGGAAAAGGTGGGTGGCCACCGATATCCACCTGGATCAATCCTCCCTCCTTAGGAAGCAATGGTCTCCATTGCGTTGAGTGCCCAGAGGAGAGGGAAAAGTGTTTGCTGAATCTGCATCTTGATGAGTTGCTTTCCTTGTTGGAGAAGTTGTGTTGCTTAGCTTGTGGAAGGTTGTCACGAACCTATTGTTGGTGGGGTTGACTTTGTTCAACCAGTCGGGTTATATAATATGACTATGTGTAGAAGGAATCTTTGCATTTTGCTGCAATCTTTTCAGCCTGCTTCTGTTGGATAGAAGGTGCTTGGGTCGAGGCTATAGTGGTTGTAGTATCCTTCTATTCCACTTTTGAAAAGATTGTGAAAATTTTGTAGTATGAGATACTACCTTGCGGCATTGTTTAGGTGGGACAATAGTTGGAACTACCTCTTTTATTCTGTAGAGATGAACCCCTAGAGTAACAATGACACTACGGGGTTGAGACTCATAAATAGCATGGTGCTTCCACACATATGGTTGGCCCAAAAAACCATCACAAACATCCAATGGGGCAACATCACATAATACCTCATCCTTGAAGGGTTGGATGCCATATGAAAATCGACATTGTTGGCTAACATGTAGATCTTGTCCTTGGCGAAGCCACTCGATGATGTATGGTTGAGGGTGTGGTGTTGTCGACAATCCCAATTGTTTGACGACCTCTGCTGAGATGAGGTTATTTTGGCTTCTGCTATCAACAATAAAATGTAGCGGGGTCCCCTTCACCCACATCTGTGAATGAAAAAGGCACTCCCCCTCTTCAGGATATGTTAGTTCTTCTGGTTGAATTGTTGTGGTCGCGACAATAGCAGTGGGGTCTGCGTCGATGATCTGTCTTTTACTAGTATTTTCAGAATTAGATTATGAATCAGGGTTCGACTCCCTGTCTTTGATCTCGGCCACCAATGAATCTTTTGAGCGACATTCATCGGTGTTGTGCCAAGGGATTTTGTGGAAATCACACCATTTTTGGGTGTCCTTCTTCTTTCCGTGACCCTTATTTTCCTGTGGCTTAGACTGGTTTTCAAGAAGATATTTGTTAGGTTCGTCTTTCGCATACTTTGGTTTTTGTGGATTTGCAGACCCGAACTCCCATTTGTTCTGGTTCTTAAATTTCTGCTCAATTTTAACAGCATATCGATAAGCAAAACCGAGTGATGAGATGTCCAGAAATTCCATTTCAGTTTGAATGTATCTGTGTACATCTCCACGGTATTTCAGAAACAGATATCGTTTGGAGTCCTTGATACCCAGCTTGGTGTGCAAGGTATGGAAGGTATTGGTGAACTCTGGAACTACTTGGCTCCTCTCTTGTCATAGTGTGGTCCATCTCATGTATTGGTCCTCATAGTTGCCAACGAGGTAATATTGTTCCTTTACTGCATCCACAAACAAATCCCAAGTGGGCTCGGCCCCATATATTCCAGACTCCTCTGTGGAAATTTTATCCCAGTAAGTTTTCCACTAATGGTTGACATGGGGGGGATCCTTAAGGAGCGTGAAGATGATCTTTTCTCTGTCGGAAAAATTGTGAACAGAGAAATAACCTTCTAACAGATTTAACCATTTATCTAGGGCATCTGCATCTATCTGACCTTCAAATATAGGAATATCAAAATTGACCTGTACCTTAAAAGGCGAGGTGCCTCCAAAGTGGTCACTTGATGAAGATGCACCTAATGCTATTGTCAAGTGTTGAAGGATGTGGGAAAAATTCTCCATCATTTCGTCCCTCTATTGCATGAGAGCTTGCTCAAGCAACAGATTGATAGAACTGTCTGCTCTGTCATTTTTCTTTTCTTCCGCCATTGAGGGTTTCTTGGGTGTGCCAGAGCGATTGTCCTCAAGAGAGACAATATGGATACCCAACTTTCTATACTCGGACCTCGTCAGGGACATGCACTGAAAAATGATGAAGAGCAGCCTGCTCTGATACCACTGATCCAGATTATTTTTGGCACGAAATGAGAGCGGAGATATAATAAATAAATGCAGAGAGATATTGCGGATATCCAACAATATAACAACAATGTATCAGAGATGAAACCATAAGCACAGAGATACAGTAATACATGATTTCTATTAATGAAGAAATGTACAGAGACTGTAAAAATACAAAGTGAAAGACTCTCTAGAATGGTGGCAACGTATCTCTGAGAAGAGATGTGATGGCTACTCGCATTCACAAGAAGATGATCATTACAATGAGGCTATAAAGGCCTTTTTAACATAAGTAAAATACAAAACCCTAACCCTGGAAGATGAAAAGCCAAAAGGTTTGCGGGCCCCGATGGGCGTAGTTGATACGTCAACTTCCCGGGGGCGTAACTTTTGCATGTGATCTTCGTTTGGGGCACTCGATACCTCATTAGAAATATCTATCCGAGGAATACAACTTTTGTGTGAGAAACATCGAATGAACTTCCATGTTGCTGCCCGTTTTCCCAAAAAACATCGTTTAGGGCCTCAAAACGACTCCATAAGTTCAGGACTTGAAAAAACTGCTAAAAATAGTAAATTACCAAAATTGCCAGAAAATTGTTTTGAGCCGGTTGGAAAAGGTGGGTGGCCACCGATATCCACCTGGATTAGAAAGGGGTTGCAATTTTTCCATAGTTCTTAACAAATTTGCGATAATATCCCATTAAACCCAGAAAAACACACAAACTCTTAAGAGTTTTGGGGCGAGGCAAATCCTACATAGCTTTAATTTTCTTAGGATCCACCCTGACGCCATCCTTGCCAACAATATGACCCAAATACTCCACTTATGAGGCTCCAAAGGCACATTTAGATTGTTTGAGGCAAAGTTGGTGTTGATAAAGGAGACAGAGAACTTGATCCACATGGGAAAGATGGGTTGTCCATATTTTACTATAGATGAGAATATCATCAAAGTAAACTAAGACAAAATGATGGAGAAAATGACAGAAGACATGATTCATGAGACTTTGGAAAGTGGAGGGGACATTACGCAGGCCAAAGGTCATGACCAATAACTCATAGTGGCCCTCATGAGTTTGAAACGTCGTCTTGGGAATGTCAACCTCTTTCATACGTATACAATGGTAAACATAATGAAGATCAAGTTTAGTAAAGTAGTGAACGCCACTCAATTCATCTACTAGATCATCAATGATAGGAATGGGAAACTTGTCTTTGATGGTGAGTTTGTTGAGAGCAGGTGCCTTCTTTTTTTAGGACCATGAACATAGGAGAAGAATAGGGGATGGTACTATGGCATATGACACCCGCATTGAGCAATTCTTGAACAATTTTCACAATTTCATTCTTCTAGGCAAAAGGATGACGATACGGGCGGACATTGGGAGGAAGACTTCCCAAAATTAGAGGAATGGAATGATCATGAACACCACGGGACAGGGGAAGGCCATGGGGAGTGGGAAAAATAATGTGGTGTTTGGAAAGTATAGATTGGAGGTCGGGATGCACAGATGGTGTCTCAACTACTTAAATTGTAACACACCCAACTCCTTAAATACCATTTCTAGGGATGGGGCATCAAATTTTCGCTTTTCCTTGGTTCATTTTCAGTCCCTTACTAAGTAAAACCCTCTCATTCTTCTCTCCCAAAGTTTACATCTCCCACTATGCGCTTAAAATAGCTAGTGGGGTCCTCCTCGTGACCTCGGGCTGAAAACCAAGAGCTAAGAGTCTACTTAGTGAAGGTTTCGACACTTTGAAACTCCCATACTTTGGGAGTTCCAACGGTGTTGTCAAATTCCCAGATCGTCAAACAGCCAAGGGAATAAATGGTTCACGTCCTTCGCTGAGATCCTATAGTTAAAAAGGGGGCTTTGGCATTTAGCACAGAACCCTCATTTTTCCTAATCCCTGAAGTCTTGAAATCTCACCACATGGCCTTAGCCATTCGACGATTGGTGTTCAACATTTAGTGTTGAACGTCCTACATTTCGACGTTTCAGCAGTCGATCATCGATGATCTTCAATCTATGTTTTTTGGGGTCAACGATCGCTATTGGACTTTTGGCATTCGATGATCCTCGTTGTACCTTCCTCTTCCATACTACGCTCAAATATTCTAAACTCCCGAATTATCCAGACTCCCGAAGTCCCAAACATGTCACCAACCATGTTGGCCAGGTGGGCACGAACTAGAAACTGACACGCCACGAGGGTCAAGGGGTGACATGTGTCATCATTAGGGGGTGACACATGTCATGCTCTAACAGGCATAAGGGGTATGTGAATCATCCATATCTGGGTGAGACATGGCACACATAATGTGGGTCCACATCACCTTGAATGACATTAGGATGCCACATCATCTTGGACTGATAGCTTCTTAGACCTTCGATCTCACGGTCAGTAAGAGTCCACGTAGATCCATTGATCTATGACTCCTTTTACTTTGCGGCTCTGGGCTTCAGAGCTTTCCAAATCCTCTCATTGTGGATCCCCAAAGAACTAAGTCTCCGGACTCTCTAATATGGCACCAAGTGTCCTCATCCTACCAATGGTCGAGATTCATTTCTGCTTTCGCGACTTTAGAGGTTTTCACACTTTGTAGACTCTTGGCCAGGTTACTCTGGAGTAATAAGCCTCTAGAATACGAGATTTCTTGCCACGTTCCATCTCATCCGACGACTCTAATTTGATGGACAAACTTAGACAGAGGACAAGTAGGGGCCACGTGTCGCTCCACGATGCATTTCTAGTCAGTTGGGTAATCAAGGGTGGGCTTCTTAGATCGAAGACAGGGAGGAATCTCGAAGGATCCGAAGATCGATGATCCATATCACTTCCAAAGTTTGACATTTGGGAGTTTGGCGTGTATCTCCCGGATTTCCCTCTAGACCACACTAGATCTATCACCACGTGTACCTAGCATCCACGACCAGGATTTTCTCTAGCTTGCAGAGCTCTGGGGAAACTCATGCGTCCCTATACCACCGAATACCCAGACTTTCGGATAACCATTGATCTGTGGACACATGTCCCTCCATTTTGAATGGTCCCGATTTACTTCGTAACTCCAGCGTTCAGGCGTTTCAGCACTAGACCACTCCTATTCTCCCGAAGTAGTACGTCATCAAAGCACTTAATGCTTCCCTTCCTAAGTCCGATCTAACAGCTGAGAGGAATATCCACTCGATCCCTAGATCGATGGCTCCCATCAATTCGTGACTTCAGCCTTCAGTTATTTTCGAGGATTGTGGAGTCACAAGTCCTGAAGTCGAAAGAGCTAGCTCCTTTCGAACTAGTGCAGGGTTCCTAGGCCCTAGTCACATTGGTGCTTTGGAAAATATTTTGGGCTAAGCGCAAATCCTTTTAGCAACAAATGGTTTAAGGACATAAGCATGAGCCCTTGGTCAGATGGGTGGATATTCTGAAGGGAAAACACCTTTCTCCCACAGAATTTGAACTTGATATTCCCGCTAAGGTAAACTTCAAAGGGTTGGCAGGACTTAGACGTTTCAGTCAATCCTACCCTGACTCTTCTGCAGACTCACATCCCATACTCTCTAGAAACTACACTAAGATAAATCAAACACTATATGGATATAGCAGTTTACAAAAGCAAAAGAACATTTCTAATAATTCTTTAAATATTGAAAGACTTAACCATAAAAACAAACATTCATCATCGCATCCAATATATGTATACACATAGTATGATAATACTTATTAGAAATGGAGAATGTGAAGCAATTGTTTAAAGGGGTGCATGTTTCCTTCCAACCACAGGCACAGTCACTCCTGACAGATTTACCACTGGCCACCCCTGAGCTAGACCATGATGCTCTGAGAGAGATTCTTTCTCCTTGATCCACAACAATCAGGGATGGAGGTTACTCTCCTCCTCCCACGGGAAATTGGCAATTGGTTTTCTCTACTCCAATCAAGGAGTTTTGTGCGAGTACTTGCTCATTCACTCGTCAGCCTCTTTTATTATATTGTAGCCAAACCCTGCCCATGGCTTCTCTCAGCCAAAAAAAATGAGCTTGCTTCTCAGCTTTCCTCTCTATTCCATAGTCGAAAAACCTTCTTCTCTTCTCCTCTCAAGATTGTTCTCTCTACTCTGCTATCTCGCAGAATTGTCTCTGTCCCTGAATTACCTCCTTTCTTTCCTTCCTCGGCAAGGTTGTGTGGGTCTGAATCTCAATTCGTGGTCAGGCCTGGAAGCCTTACAGATGGGTACCCTACCCCATATCCTCATTAACTCTTGAGGATGGCCTTCCAACTACCAGCCTGACTGGTAATTCATTTATGGGTCAGAGGAATGTTGAGCAATTACACCAAGTAGGTACTAGTCGGGTGAGGGTCATCTCAGCCATTCTTGGCTTCCCCTCACCATCTCTCTCATAGCATCCATGGTCTATCTTGGAAAACTTCCCCCCTTTCAGGAGTTGTGAAACACATATCGAATTTCTATTAATAACAGAAAATTCATACAGTGACCCTTTTATACAAAGGTTCATCAAATCAAACATTCACACATATTTAGTCCGCCATAGTCTCTTGGCTAGTTATAGTTATATTTACAAACTGGGGGAAACAAGGGTATTACATGAATGGCATTGAGTTGGGAAATAATGTCAGAATGGACTTTTTTGAGGAGCTTTTCCATTCGATGGGAACTGACGATCTCAGGGGAGCCTATTGTGATTCCTTGGAACTTATATTGTTGGTTGTCCTGTTGAACTGCATGGTCAATTCCTTAAAATCCATGAGGATGGGACCAAAAGTGTGTAACCATTTTTCACCTAACACAATGTCACAACCACCCATGTCAATAGCAAACATATGTGATTTCAGGTTGTACTAGCCAATTTGGAGACGCACATTTTCACAACACCCCCCACATTTCATGGAACCTCCATTGAAAATCATGACTTGAAAATTGTTGACTACATGTATATAGCAATTAGTTTCTTGAGAAATGTGTCGATGAATGAAATTATGACTGATACCATTGTCAATTAGGATGATGACCTTCCGGTTTTTAATGTAGCCAATTATCTTGAGGGTTTGGGGAGCAGAGAATCCAGTGAGTGCATTCAAGGAAATGACCAACTCAACTTTCAGTGGATCGTATGGTAGAGTGATAGAAGTTGTCTCAAGTAGCTTGGTTTCATGAGAAGCCTCGATCTCGTCTTCAGCAACATCCTCAGAGATGGCCATGACCAACTTTTGTTCCTTACACTTGTGCCCCAGAAAGTATTTTTCATCACAATTATAGCAAAGACCTTTGAGTTGGTGTTCATCCATTTATGCACGAATTAATTTTTGGATCTTGAGAGGGGTGGGGCAGGAGCGGAAGGGCGAGGAAACATAAGGAAAGAAGGTTTGTGGTGTTGGGAAAAAACAACTTGTTGGGATTCCTTGGAACATTGAGTAGCTTCCAACCAAGTCTGGGGGCGAGTCATGAGGACTTGGGCTCGGATGTCATCCTTGAGGCCACTGATAAAGAAGTCTCGAAAAAAAGTATCAGACATGACCTCTATTCAAAAATATAATTTCTCAAATGTAGTTACAAACTCTTCCATTGTATATGATTGTTACAATTTGGTCAGACAACCCAGGGAGTGTGTATCGGTGTCAAAGCGGTCATAAATTTCAACCACAAACTGGGTATAAGCCACATATCCTTGGCATGATTTGTGATGCCATTGCCACCATTTCCACCATTGTCAATGTTGAGGATCCAAATATAGGACATTGTAACGAAGTTTGGCCAAGTCATCAATGATGCCATGCAAAGAGAATCTGTGTTCCATTTGAGTGACCCAACCAGTGGGATCCAATCCATCAAATTTGTTCACCTCCACTCATGGAAGACGCAGATCATGATGAAAAGGGTTGGAATGAAATTGTTGGGAATTGGAGGAAGCGGTACCTTCGAGGTTAGAAGGTTGATCAGATGAGGAATGTATTCTAGAAATGGGCAGTTTTTCTAGGACCTTGGTAGAAAATGAGTCAATTTGGGACTCAAGGTGGGATTCGAGCTAGTTGGCAAGGTGGGAATTTAGGTCATTCTTTAATTCCTCTTTTAGGTGGTCGACTTTGGACTCAATGTGGGTATCTATGTTGGTTTCAAGGTCTTGGTTGCAAGTGTTGGCCATGGTGAGGGGAAAACACAGGAATAGGTGGGAGAAAGGTGGGTGAAATGGGTAGGTGGGTCCACGGAAAAACAAGACTAAGAAATGATAGGTATCACTGTGATCAGGATGAAAAGAGGAATCCAATGGAATGGGTCCCAAGTAGATGTGTTGGAAAGGGGGTCGGGACCACATGAAAAAAAAGGCTAAAATTTGATAGGTATCACTGCGATCATGATGAAAAGAGGAGTCCAATGGGATAAGTCTCAAATAAGAGTGTGAGCAAGCCCCATAATTCTTTTTTTTTTAACTTCTACGGAGTTATACTCTGATCTAAAGAATACTGCAATGTTGAAAGGCCCAAATTCTTAACAGGAAAAATGTGTAGTAATTTTGCAACCAAAATGCAGGAGGTAAAATTGCATGGCAATAGATCTTGTCTATTATGTTTTTGTTTCTATCCCAAGGGTTAGGGTATTCATGGTTTCTACGGACAACAAAGGAAAGCAATGGAACCCATCCCTTCAGGTCATAACCGAGGAAACTAAACTCTCAACTACTTGAGGGTGTACCAATTAGCTTGATTTGGATATTTCTTAGTTCTATCAACTTGAAACAAAGGAATATGTTATTGGTGAGTAGACTTGATATATTGATCAATGATATAATCAATTTGAGTTGGTGCTAAGTGTTATAGATCTAAATAAATATGCATTAAACCTTGGGTTTCCATTAAACAATGGAAAACAATGGTGCTTTATTAGATCCATATTGAAGATTGGATGCATTTACAAGTATGGTGATAGATCAAGTTGTAAATAAATATAACCAACTGCTTTAAATAGGCAATAAGGACCACATTGAAGTGGTTTGATGTGCATCATGTATTTATTTGTATGTATGTTGTTGGCACTGCAAGATAGTCTGGACATGTTCATGGATTTGTTAAACTTTATTGATGAAGGTTGTGGCTCTATCTTGTTCTTTGGCTTGTCGAGGAGAAAATGATGTTGATGGCCATAAGATTAATACTTCTATAGGGATGGAAAGTTGAGAACTAAAAGAAGTTTGAAAAAATATATTCTTGGTAAAGCTATGTTGAGTTATGTTATAATCATGTTGTATAAAAGGTAGGTTTTCATCCCAACTACCAAGGAGTGCATGGTTGTATATGCACAATACATGGACTAAGGTTATATGACAACTTCTATTTGGTCATTTGTCTAAGGGTGGAAGGGATAGAGTGCTTGAATTTCGTGTCAATCATTGACCATAGGGTCTTCTAAAAAGGACTAAGAAATCTAGGATCGCGATTAAACACTATGGAAGATGTTAAACCAAAATGGGACCAAACATGATTGAAGTACAATCGAACTTTGTTAAGGGTAGTGTTTATCTTCCTATACATGTTCATGATAGACAATTTGGAAAAAGAATCAACAATAATAAGTAGACAATCATGGATAACCCCAAAAGAAAATCTAAGATAAAAGATTTATAAGTTCTATAAGGAATGGGCAACGTTGTATATATACCCAAATGGCAATTAGATGGTTTAATAATTGAACATGAAACACACTATGTGACATAGTGTTCAACATCTTATTTCACATTGCAAGCCCAATAGAATTGCCTCTGCAAAGTAGCTATTGTATTATCCATTCCAAATTCTCCAACATATTGGGAGAATGATATTCTCAAATCAACTGGTTTTTGGGTTAACCTACAAGTACATATAATTTACTAAGACAATAAAGAATATCATTCCGCAAAACTAAATCAATGATATCTACAATAGGTCCTACACGGGTAGCATTGCATCATGCTAGAGAGAAACATAGATGGCTTTGAAATCAACATCATTACTCTACAACGTTGTCCATCCTTCTCTATTACAACTCTCGTTGTCAAGAAAAACTATATGTGATAATGGTAGTCTACTCAAATAATCAACTGCCTTGTTGTCTCTACCCTTTTTGTGTTCGTTGACTAGATGAAACTACTACAAGAAAGTAACCCACTTCAGGTGGCATGAATTCTCTAGTTTCCTCTAGGTCTGGAGAAATTTCAAAGCCTTGTGATATGAATGAATCATGGTCTCCTATTGTTGGGCTAAATAATCACCTTAGTAATTATAGAATTTATACATTAATTATCAACACTCAGGGTCCAATTGCTTGCGAGATGTTGTGCACTATATATGCGGGATATAGTTTCATATCTTGCATTAATTATCTAATATGTTTTCTAAGAAATGGAAATTGCATTGTGGAAAATGAAACACACCACTCAACAGAGAATCAAAGAAATCTAATTCAATCTTAGCAATGACCATGTTGAACACCACCATGCTTACTAAGACCCTGTTGTCACCACATTATATTTTGATATGGATGAAACTTTTTATTTCCATGAATCATTACTCCTATTGTTAGTGATGCAGGAACATTGCTATCAAATAAAAGAAAAGCAGACGTGGAAGCGAAGTTGACACTTCAACACATTGAAAGAGCCAAACTGACTCTTAACTAGCTTGGTAGCGGTGTGGAGATCTTTTTGAATCTCTCGTTAATTAATTAGTTGTATGTAAATTTGGGCCACCGTTTTGAACTGATGGATCATTGTAAATCCTTATACGACTGTAATATACTACAGGTGTAGGATATTAGCCCACATTAGTCATTAGGTTGCATTAATTAAGCTGAGTAGGTAACCGCTAGAGTGATACGTGATAGATTTTAGATAGGAGGAAGAAGAGCGAGGAAGCTCTGGGTCCTTATGCAAGTTTTCATTGTAATGACTGTAAGAGATAGTAGTGTAATCATGTATGTTTTTTTAAATGAAAAGAACAGAGGAAATCGATCTAATTGTACAGTGTTGATATTGTTTCAGAGTTTTAATGTTGTTATGTGTTTTATGGATGTGTGATGTTCATGGTGAATAAATGAATATATGAAGAATTGAATAAGTTTCAAGTGTTTCTCTTTTGTAAGTCATGCAATGAGTGCATACTGAATGCAAGGAGTGTGTGTGAGAGAGTCTTTATTTGACTCAAAGCTCAGAAGAGATAGCGTGGAACTTTTGTATGCAAAGTCTGCATATTAAGTGAAAGGAGTGCGCATAGAGGCGAACTTATTCTAAGTTCAAAAGCTCAGAAGGTCGAGCACAGAGTGTGCTGGGAGGGCATCAAAAAGTATTTTTAAAGATGAAGAAGCGTTGAATCCTCTGGAGACTGAGTAAGTTAAAAGCTCAGAGAGGAATAGTGAAATTTTGCACGTAGGAGCGTAAGTTTCCACCAAGGTGAAGTCAAATTTCATTGACAAAATCTCAATAGGGAAAACACCACTGAGACGTTTGAAACAATTGAAATCTTTCAAGTCAGGAAATAATTCAAGCTCAAAAGGGATGATGTCATGTTATTTGGAAAGGAGCTATTGAAAACTTGGATATACGATAGAGACTCTTGGAAGAAGAAGCATCGATAGTCGTGCACCGTTAGATCCAGAAAAGTTGCGAGGAGGATAAGGGCGAGAGTTATTCAACACTAAAAAGGTTAGGAGAGATAGGAGTTGTCGATCTAAGGGAATATTGAACCATTGGTTCTTTTCATCAGAAATTCGGACTTCGAGGAAAGGGAGGAGAGCTATTTTGCGATTTTGCGAAATACAAAGTCTCGTAGTGCTTGGAAGCTGGGCCCCAGGTCATAGCGAAGGGTCACGTTAACGGAGGTTAAGAAAATGAGCTAGTATTATTAAGCCCTAGTTCGGAACTCATGAATTTGGAAGGGTTGGATAGCTCACATTTGAATACACAAAGTCGCGAAGTGTGAAAACCCAAAGTGCTTAAAGGAGTTAAGCCCAGGGTCATAGCCCGAGGTCATATCGGATGGGTCCACGGGAATAGAGTTAGTACTCGTGAGACTCCTAGTTTGGAATTCGGGAGTTCAGGAGTCGAGAGAGTCAAGGATGGCTCACATACAAATCTCGGACATACGAAGCCATGAAGCGCCTTTTGTTTAGGCTCGTGGTCATAGTCAATGGACACGTGGAGAAGGCTTGTGCCCAATGTTAATTCGCGCAAGAGGAGTTTTATAAAGACTTGTGGATTGTTTCTCGGAGATTCTAGCAGGGAATTGAAGAGTTCTTTTAGCTCAATATTGTGAACGATCCTAGACTAGGAGGTCGTGCAGTCCTTGGAGAGAAGGGGGGTCTGCACCAAGTGGTATCAGAGCCTGAAAAAAAACTTGAAGTTGTATATGTGTGTTAGGAGAAGTTGAAATAATGCCGCCAAGGATATGCGTAGATCCACCTATAGTAAACTGTGTTGTAGGAAGGGAAGTGAGAGAACTTGGCGCAAGGTTGGAAGCGATGGAAGAAATGCATTGGAGAACATCTGTCGTTGGAGACATCATTGATGCAGAGAGTGAAGAAATAGAAGTTAAAGAAGATACAGCGGAAGATGCAGGCGATGAATGCTTCTTGAAAGTTGTTGTGAAGTTGGGAGCTAGAGCAAAGATGGATGTCCCAATGTATGAAGGTAACTTGGATTTCGAAGAGATATTGGACTGGATAAGGTCCATGGACAAGTATTTTGACTATGACTATGTCGATGAAGGAAGGAAGGTGAGACATGTTGTCACCAAATTAAAAGGACATGAAGCACCGTGGTGGGATGAACTGCAGGCAGAGAGAAGGAGCAAAGGCAAACAAAAGATAAATAGTTGGGATATGATGGTAGCCAAATTGAAGGCTAAATTCATACCTAAGGATTACCAGATAAATCTATTCAGAAAGTTGCAGAACCTGAGACAGAGGGGTATGACAGTGAAAGAATATACAGAAGAATTATATAGGCTGAATATTAGGACTAGACAAAGAGAGAAGGATGATGAAAAAATTGTCAGGTATATAAATGGATTAAGGTATGAAATTCAGGATGAGATCAGCATGATGACTGTGAGGACAGTGGAAGATGTTTATCAGATTGCACTGAAGGCAGAAGCAAAGTTAGCCAGAAACCAGAGTCAGCGAAACAGAAGCAGGGGCTCAAATAGAAGTAAGGGAATTATCTATGATAAGGCACCGAAAAACAAGGATGATACTGAGAAATCATATGGTCACTTTGAAATAGGAGGAATTTCTCGAAGAAGATCGTTTGGTGGGAGAAATTATTTTCCTTGAGGAAGAGGAAGAGGTAGAGGAGGTGGAGTTAAATGTTATGCATGTGGAAAGACATGACACATGTCTTGGGAATGCCCCGAGAGGAAGAAGTAAGGAGGAGGAGAATCAAACATTTATGAAGCTCGGAAGAATTTGGAAGCAGAAGAAACAGAAGGAGGACAAAACCTTATGATGAGGAAAGTCCTTCTAAAGCCAGAGAAAGAAATAGAAAGCTCAGTTCAGCGAATGAGATTGTTCAAGACTTCTTGTAAAACAAAGGACAAAGTTTGCAAAATGATTATAGACAATGGGAGCACTGATAATATAGTATCTACAGAAATGGTGGAGAAGCTGAAGCTGGAGACAACTACACACCCAAGTCCATATAAAGTATCATGGTTGTAGAAAGGACATCAAGTAATGGTAAGTCAACAATGCAAAGTTGAATTTAATATAGGAGGCTATAAAGATGATATTTTGTGTGATATAATTCCCATGGATGTTTGTCATATTTTTTTGGGGATACCATGGTAGTTTGATAGGAATTTCATTCATGATGGGAGCAAGAATACTTATACTCTGGAAAAAAATGGTAGAACCCACATGTTACTGCCAATAGAAGAGAAGAAAGAAAAGGAAGAAGCCAACACAAGAATACTTCTCATGAATGGGAAGGAACTCTTGAAGGAAATCAAGAAAGATCAAGAAATGAAATTTGTTGTAGTGAGGAAGCCGAGAGTTATCCTTACCAATACTTCCATGAATGATTTACCTAAAGAAATCCAAGAATTGTTAGATAATTTTGCTGACATAGAATTGGATGATTTGCCTCACTCGTTACCACCCATTAGGAGTATCAGCACCATATCGACTTGATTCCAGGAGCCAGTTTACCAAACAAAGAAGCATATAGGTTGACACCTCGAGAGAATGAAGAGGTTAAGAATCAAGTTTAGGAGTTGTTGGATAAATGTTTAGTCAAGGAAAGTCTAAGCCCATGTGCAGTGCAAACTGTATTAAGTCCAAAGAAGGATGGAGGATGGAGAATGTGTACAGATTCCAGAGCCACCAATAAGATTACCATCAGGTATAGGTTCCCTTTACCCAGGATGGATGATTTGATGGATTGTTTGAGTGGAGCAAGCTATTTTTCAAAAATAGACTTGAAGAGTGGATATCATCAGATAAGAACGAGAGACGGAGATGAATGAAAGACAACATTCAAGACAAATGAAGGTTTGTTTGAATGGCTAGTCATGCCATTTGGATTGGCAAATGCTCCAAGTACATTTATGAGGTTGATGAATGAGGTATTGAAAGACTTCATAGGTAAGTTTATCATTGTATATCTGGATGATATATCAATTTTCAGCAAAACAGAGGAAGAACATTTAAAGCACTTGACATTAGTGGTGAGGAGATTGCAGCAAGAAAAGTTGTTAATAAACTTGAAGAAAAGTTATTTTATGAAGACAGAACTCACATATTTGGGTTTTGTGATCTATTAAAATGAATTGAAGATGGATCTAGGGAAGGTGAGAGCAGTCAAAGAATGGTCATCACCAAGAAGCATATTTGAGGTGAGAAGTTTCCATGGGTTAGCAAGTTTTTATAGAAAATTTATCAAAAATTTTAGTGGTATATGTGCACCCATAATGGACACTGTGAAAAAAAAATACAAGTCTTTTAATTGGACAGAGGAGGCCGAGAAAAGATTCAAAGTGTTGAAAAAGAAGATAACAGAACAACTAGTTCTAGTTTTACCAGATTTTGGAAAAACATTTCAGGTGAGGTGTGATGCAAGTGGAATACCCATTGGAGTAGTTTTGAGTCAAGATAATAGGCTAGTTGCTTATTTTAGTGAAAAATTGAATGACACTAAGGAGAAATATTCTACATATGATAAGGTGTTTTATGCAGTGATTCAAGCTTCAAAGAAATGGAGACATTATTTAATTCCAAAACAGTTTGTCTTGTATAGTGATAATCAAGCTTTGAAATTTATTACTAGGCAAGAGAAGTTGAATCAGATGCATGCTAAGTGGGTAGAATTTATGAAGAATTTTACTTTTTTCATTAAACAGATTTTTGGAAGTGCTAATAAAGTTGCATATGCTTTGAGCAAGAGATGTTTGGTTGTATAGGAATTCCAAGTGAAGACCTTAGGGTTTGAGTACCTTAAGGAAATGTATCAGGAAGATCCAGATTTTAAGGAGGCTTATGAACAATATGAAAATCCTTTGTTGGGGGATAACAATTTATGGGCAAAATATTTAATCCAAGATGGATTGTTCTTCAAAGGAAGCCAATTGTGCATACCAAGATGTTCAATGAGAGATAATTTATTGAAAGAAAAATATAGTGGAGGTTTAGACGGACATTTTGGTCATGACAAAACATTTGCACAACTGAGTAGTTTGTATTATTGGGCAGGTATGAGGGTAGATGTGAATAAATTTGTAGATCAATGTAAGATTTTTCAACATGCAAAAGGGACGAGACAAAATACTAGTTTGTATCATCCATTGCCTATTCCAGAAAGGCCTTGGGATGCAATTAGTATGGATTTTGTATTGGGATTACCTAGAACCTATAAGGGGAGTGATTCCATATTCGTTGTGGTCGATAGACTATCTAAGATGGCACATTTCATACCATAGCATAAGACAAATGATGCTACATACATAGCCAATGTGTTTTTCAGAGAAGTTGTGAGATTACATGGATTTCCCAGAAGTATAGTTTCAAACAGGGACACTAAGTTTGTAGGACACTTTTGGAGGAATCTATGGAAGAGGCTGGGAACTAATTTATCTTTTGGTTCATCATATCACCCTCAGATAGACAGACAGATTGAAGTGGTGAATAGGAGATTGGGAAATTTTTTAAGGAGTTTAGTCATTGAACAAGGTCATTAGTAGGATTAGATTCTGGCACAGGCATAATTTGCATTTAACAATTCAGTTAATAGGAGCACTGAAAAAAGCCCATTTGAGATAGTATATGGAAGAAAACCAAGAGGGATTGTAGAATTGAGAGAGTTAAAACAAGATGAATTCAGGAGCCCTGGAGTAGAAGATTTTTCTATAGAAATGCAAAGACTTCATGATCAAGTTAGGAGGTAGATATAGGATAGTAATCAAAAGTATAAGGACAAAGTTGATCAGAAAAGAAGGGAAGTTCAATTTGAAGTGGGAGATCAAGTTTTAGATCATTTGAGGAAGGAAAGGTTTCCAAGAGGAACATATAATAAGTTGAAGATGAAGAATATAGGACCATGCAAGATCCTTAGAAAATTTGCAGCAAATGCTTATGAGATAGAGTTGGCGGACAATGTTGGAATATCATCAATATTCAACATTGTTGATTTGTATCCTTATAACAGAGAATACACAAGATAATTGGGTGATAAAGAAGAGATTCAATGGGAAGAATAGATTCCCACAGTAGAAAAACCTCAGATGGAGAAAATATTAGAACATAGAGTTGGAAGGAAAATCATAAGAAAGATGCATCTTGAATATTTGGTAAAGTGGAAGGATCACCCTATGGAAGATTCAAGTTGGGTAACTGATCCTGATATTTTGAAGCATGGTAAAACAATGCGAGAGCTCATGGAAAGGAGTCCATGAATATTTTGGCCAGAGGAGTATGATGCAGGAGCATTTCTATCAAATCAAAGAAAAGCGTACATGGAAGCGGAGTTGACACTTCAATGCATTAAAAGAGCCAAACTGACTCTTAACCAGCTTGGTAGAGATGTGGAGATCTTTTTGAATCTCTCATTAATTAATTAGATGTATGTAAAGTCGAGCCACCATTTTGAACTGACGGATCATTGTAAATACTTACATGACTGTAATATATTACAGGTGTAGGATATTAGCTTGCATTAGTCATTAGGTTGCATTAATTAAGCTGAGTAGGTAACTACTAGAGTGATAGGTGATAGATTTTATATAGGAAGAAGAAGAGCGAGGAAGCTCTGGGTCCTCAGGCAAGTTTTCATTGTAATGACTGTAAGAGATAGCAGTGTAATCAGGTGTTTTTTTTTTAAATGAATAGAACAGAGGAAATTGATCCAGTTGTACAGTGTTGATATTGTTTCAGAGTTTTAATGTTGTTATGTGTTTTATGGATGTGTGATGTTCATGGTGAATAAATGAATTTATGAAGAATTGAATAAGTTTAAAATGTTTCTCTTTTGTAATTCATGCAAGGAGTTCATATCGAACGTAAGGAGTGCGTGCGATAGAGTCTTTCTTTGACTGGAAGCTCGGAAGAGACAACGTGGAAATTTTGTATGCAAATTGTGCATATTAAGCGCAAGGAGTGTGCATAGAGGCGAACTTATTCTAAGTTCAAAAGCTCATAAGGTCGAGCATAGAGTGTGCCAGGAGGGCATCAGAAATTCTTTTGAAAGATGCAGAAGGGTTGAATCCCTTGGAGACTAAGTTAAAAGCTCAGGGAGGAATAGTTCAAGTTTGTACGTAGGAGCATAAGTGTGCGCCAAGGTGAAGTCAAATTTCATTGACAAAATCTCAATAGGGAAAACACCGTTGAGACCTTTGAAACAATTGAAATATTTCAAGTCATGAAAGAATTCAAGCTCAGAAGGGTTGATGCCAAGCTATTTGGCAAGGAGCTATTGAGAACTTAGATGGACGGTAGAGACTCTTGGAGGGAGAAGCATCGATAGTCGTGCACCATTAGATCCAGAAAAGTTGTGAGGATGATAAGGGCGAGATTTATTCAACACTCGAAATTTCATGAGAGATAGGAGTTGTCAATCTAAGGGAAGATCGAACCATTGGTTCTTTTCATCGAAAATTCAGACTTTGAGGAGAGGGATGAGAGCTATTTCGCGAGTTTGTGAAATACGAAGTCCCGTAGCGCTTGGAAGTTGGCCCCAGGTCATAGAGAAGGGTCACGTTAACGGAGGTTAAAAAAATGAGCTATTATCATTAAGCCCTAGTTCGGAACTCGTGAAGTTGGAAGGGTTGGATAGCTCACATTTGAATACCCAAAGTCGCAAAGTGTGAAAACCCAAAGCGCTTAAAGGATTTAAGCCCAGGGTCATAGCCCGAGGTCATATCGAAGGGGTCCATGGGAACAAAGTTAGTACTCACTAGACTCCTAGTTTGGAGTTCAGGAGTTCGGGAGTCAAGAGAGTCAAGGATGGCTCACATGCAAATCTCAGACATATGAAGCCCCGAAGAGCCTTTTGGTTAGGCTCGTGGTCATAGTCAGTGGACACATGGGGAAGGCTTGCGCCCAGTGTTAATTCACGCAGGAGGAGTTTTATAAAGACCCGTGGATTATTTCTCAGAGGTTCCAGTAGGGAATTGAAGAGTTGTTTCAGCTTAGTATTGTGAATGATCCTAGACTGGGAGGTCGCGCATCCCTTGGAGAGAAGGGGGGTTTGCACCAGTTAGCAATATTTTGATCAAAAGAAACATACTTGCATAAAGAAAATACATTGGTCATGAAATAAAATTATAAAATGAAATGAAAACATATGAAATAAAAGACTACCATGATCTATTTGAAGTGAGCTCAATTCTCCCAAGAACAAGGTAGAAAACTACTCTACAACATTCTAAACTAAATCAATACATAGAACGAAAAAATGACAAATTATGTGAAGATAACTAATCTTGAAATATGCTCTAAGAGTCCTCCTTTTGGAGTGGAGAAGGCACTCTTATTTATACATGAACTTGCTTGAAACAAATAATAAATGTAGATTCAAAATATCCTCAAGTAGTTTCAACAATTTCCTAATAATTAGGATCTCAAACCAACTCATAGCTAATTCCAAGATCTTTGCTAACTCCCATTGGATTTAGGATACCTTTGAAAGTCAAATTCGAATTATGAGATGTGGATTATAACAGCAAGCCCAAAATACATCCTATATGACATTTAATGTTTTTTGACTTCTTGGATCCATAATATATTTGATGGAGATCTCCAAATCTTGTAGAAGAATCAAATATGTACTCATATCCACCACCAAATTGTCATATTTTATCTCTAAACAATTTAAAACCATAATTTGAAATTGCCAACAAATAAATTGTAGCTACCCAAATTAATTTGGAATATATGAGACATGTAGAATAATGGATTTATACACATGTTTTTTTTTAATAATCCATTATCTACAATTAAAACCATAAATCATTGTTGAACATATTTTTCCAAAGTGACTTCATGGTTGGTAGTGGTCGACTCCCACATTTGCAAGACATGGATCTAAAGCAGTTCCCAAATTGAGTCATTATTCATAAGTAAATACAAAATATGCCAATTCTTCCAAATGTTAATCACAAGCCAATGAAATACTAAGAAATGTAATGGAAAACACTTTAAACCAAAATCCAACAACTAAGCATTAAAAAGGATTAATACAAGGTCGTGGGGAAGTGAAAAGAATTAAAAGTAAGGGCCAAAAGGGTGGCAAAAGATGGAATTTATATGACTCAACATCTCCCCCAAACAGAATTTGTTGCATGTCTTCATGCAGCCTGTACCTATGTATCAACCAAGGTGAACGAATGATGCTTCCATTTTCCAATGCACATTTAAACAAGACCATTGTCAATACCTCTCTGTTGAAGAGAAAAAAATCATCAATTTAATGTTGATCCGGATTTAGGAGCGAAACGAACTAATTAACAGATTGAATACAATACACACAGAGATATGAAGAATAAAATAGATATCCAGTGAACAATATTTTCTATTAAATAATGAAATAGGCTGAAACTATAAAACTGCAAAACTGAAACACTTGCTCGAATGGTGGTAGCTATCTCTGAGAAGAGATGTGGCTGCTACGTGCATCCGTCTGAGCAAACTGGATTAAAATAAGGCTCTAGAGGCCTTTTTGATATTACTCATGAATTCCAAAACCCTAGACATCCAAAAACCTAACCCTACAAGGTGAAATGCCAAAAGTCATGTGGGCCCTTTGGGTAAGTTGGTGTAATTTGGTACCTCAACTTCCCAAGGTCGTAACTTTTACATCCGACCTCTGTTTTAGGTGAGTGATAGCTCGTTGGAAAGGTATTACAGAGAGCTACTCATTCCTCCATCAAAATCTAACTCCATCTACAGTTTGAAAGTGTCGAGACAAAAAAACAACGTTTGGGGACCAAAAACAACCCTAGAAGTACAACAAGACGTACTGACATGAAAACATACAAAATAATCCAGTTGGATTAGGCAAGAGGCCACCCATAACCACCTGGAGGATGTGTGGGGATTTAGACAGCCCCAGAAGTTTAGAACCCACAATTACAAAGAAGTATTGAAGAACGTGTTGAACAAAAATTGGACACGAGGAGCCAATTGGAAGAGGTCGATGGCCACCAATATCCACTTGGATCAATCTTCCCCCCTTAGGAAGCAATGGTCTCCATTGTGTTGAGTTCCCCCATCAGGTGAGGAAACTTTTATTGTATTTGGACCCGGGTGAGCCACTTGCCTTGGTGTAGGAGTCTCCCTGCCTTGACAACCCGATAAAACTAGATCATTTGCTGGCGAGTGCCCTTGACCTGTGTGTCCACTATTTGATCAATGGATGCTTGTTCCATGCAGTCAGGGTTGAGCTCTATTGGTTTCATATGTTCTGTATTCTCATAAGTGTCCAATAATGGTGGAAAATATGGTGGAAGAAGGTCCAGATTGAATATTGGATGTAGGCCAAGGAAGGGTGGAGTGTTGAGCTCAAAAGCATTGTTACCCATAGCCTTGGTGATAGTGTAAGGCCCATAACGAAGTGGGAGAAACTTCTAATGGGGCATGGTGAGACACTCCTTCTGCAAATGCGACTAGACTTTGTCGCCAACCTGAAACTAGTGTAGTACCCTGTGTTGATCATGGCGTTGCTTGTACTTAGCATTGGATTTCTAAAAAATCTCATGGACCTATTGACAGATGTGTTGAATATGCTCAATGAATCTGGTGGATTTGTCAATCGTGGGCTAATCAGGTGAAGAGTTTGTCTATGCGGTGGTAAGAGGAAGTGCAACATCAATGGGTCCCAAGGGTTGGAATCCTAGACCCACTTGAAATGGGCTATGGTTGGTGGAACTATGGAGAGCCATGTTGTAACTATGTTGGACATATGGGAGACTCTTGTCCCATGTATGTGGATTCTTAGAATTGTGCATGCGTAGGATGTGCACAATCATCCGATTGATGACCTATGTTTGGCCATTGGTTTGGGGGTGGAAAGCAGTGGATTTTGTGAGCTTGGTGTCCAACAGAGACGAGAGACTTGACCAAAATGTTTTTAGGAACTTGTTGTCTCGATTAGGGATGGTGGTATGTGGTATCCCAAAATGGACCCACACTCGTTCAAAGAAGATATTAGTAGTCTCTACCGTTGTGACATTCTTCTTACAGGCTGTAAGGATGGCCATCTTCGAAAACCGATCAACGACCACAAACACACAGTCATTTCCTTGCTTGGTGGATAACAAGCTAGACATGTAATCCATTGAGATGGATTCCCAAGGCTTCTCGGGAATAGGAAGAGGGGTGTATAAGCCTTGCTTATTGATGGTTGGCTTGGAAATGGCATAGGAAGTGCAAGATCTGATATACTTGTTGACATCCTGTTGAAGTTTTCCAATAAAAATGTTTTTGAAGAATGGCCACAGTTTTCTTTACGCCAAAATGTCCTGCCATCCGACTATAGTGGGCTTCCCAAATCATATTTGCATGCTTACTTGTAGGAACATAGAGATGGCCCAGGTGGCATACGAGTTCATTTTGAGTGTGAAAATCGGTGATAGTTGCGCCTGTACCCAAGAGCTGCTAGGTGGTGGTGAAGTCTGGATCTTGCTGATAAAGTTGGAGCCACTCAGATGCTTCATGTCCATAGGAATGGAGCACAGTGGTGAGTGAAACCACAAGAGGTCGACTGAGGCATTCAATGACATGATTGGAGATACATGTCTTATACTTGATGTTGAGATGGAACTATTTCATGTAGGTGGACCACTTCTGATGGCATTCGTTCTGCAATTTCCCCTGTTTCTGTATGAACTGCAGAGGCTTGTGATTAGTATGTATGATCGTCTCTTTCCCCAGAATGTAATGTTTCTATTGACAATAGGCTTGTAAAATGGAATATATCTCCTTGTCATAGGTGGGGTATTTCCAGATAGTATCGAAGAGTGTCTCACTATGGTATGCCATCAGATGCTCATGCTGAGTGAGAACAACACCCACAACATAGTTAGATGCATCAGTCTCAATCTCGAATGGTTGTTGCAGATCATGCAAGGAGAGTACGGGAGCTAAGCACAAGTGGTGCTTCAGATTATCAAATGTGCATTTATGCTTCTTCCCCCACATGAAATTGGACCTACCACCGCCCTTGGTCACCTGGCTGAGGGCCCATGCAATATGGGAGAATCCAAACACAAACCGTCGGTAGAAGTTGGCTAGTCCCAAGAAGCTTCGAAGCTCGGTTAGTGTGGTCGGGTCTGGCCAGTCACGGATGACTTGGATCTTAGTTGGATCAAAATGTACCTCATTCTCATCAACAATGTAGCCCAAGTATTGGACCATGTTCATGCCAAAAGAGCATTTTTCCAAGTTGGCATAAAGCTTGTGTTGTCGCAGAGTGCTCAAAACCTGTTGAATATGCTGCATGTGGTCCTCCCACATTCTGTTGAAGATGAGGATGTCATCCAAATATACTACCACAAAGGAGTTGGTGAATGGTCTCAATACATCATCCATCAACCTCATGAAAGTGGTTGGTGCATTTGTTAAGCCAAAGGGTATGACTAACCATTCGTAGAGACCTTCTTTAGACTTGAAGGTTGTCTTCCATACATCAGTTGGTTTGATGGGAACTTGGTGGTAGCCAGACTTTAGTTCAATCTTGTTGAAGAACTTTTCCCCCTTGAGTTGGTAAAGAAGGTCATCAATCCTGGGAATGGGGCAGCGGTTCCTGACTGTGATTTTGTTTAGGGCTCTGTAATCAATGCAAATTCGCCAAGTCTCGTCCTTCTTCTGCACCAGTACAATCGGGCTTTTGCAAGGGGAGGAGTTGGGTATTATGTGCCCCTTTTGAAGAAGCTCTCAGATCTGATGCCTGATTTCATCATTTTCCATCAGTGAGCATTGATAGACTGGTCCATTAGGTAGAGGTGCGTCAGGGGTTAGATCAATTGGATGCTTGACTTGGCAGTGTGTTGGTACCCCTGTAGGTGAGGAGAAGATGTCTATGTATGCTTCCATGATCCCATCCACTTGCTTTTTCTGCAAAGAGAGGTGTTGTGTAAAGTCCACGGATGTGGCGGCGACCTTCTTCTTACTGTGAGCATGGATCACAAAGAATACGAACTTCTCGATCTATGAAATGACCTTACTGCATTTCTTAGTAGAGATTAAAGAAATAGTAGTAGGTGTTGCTACCTCTGGGATCCTATACAATTGTCTACCCAAAGTAATAATAACATTGCGGGGTCTAGACTCATACACAACATGATGCTTCCACAAATATGGTTGTCCTAAAATAACATCACAAACTTCAAGGGGAGAAATATCACACAGTGCCTCATCTTTGAAAGGCTTGATGTCGTAGGGAAGACGACATTGTTGGCTGAAACAAAGATATCTTCCTTGGTGAAGCCAACCGATGGTGTAGGGTTGCGGGTGTGGTGTCATTGGCAAGTCTAGTTGCTTGATGACCTTTGTTGAAATCAGATTCTTCTGATAATGAAATGAAGCAGAGCCCCCTTTACCCACATCTGTGAGTGAAAGAGGCGTTCCCCTTCCTCTGGTTCTTCTGGTTCAATTGGCCAGACTTTGGTGGTAGCGATAATGGCACTGGATTCAACATCAATAATCCACTTACCTCATTCAGGATTTGACTCAGAATCAAAATTGGCCTCTGACTCAAAAGCCTTCATCTTGGCCACAAGGGACTTCTTGGAGAGGCATTCTTCGGTGTTGTGCCAAGGACTTTTATGGTACTCACACCATTTTCCTATGTCCTTCTTTGTCTTCTCATTTCTCTTCTTGTGTTGCGGCTTGGACTAGTTGTCCTAAGGGTGACCATCTCAACTTGGTCCCTTTCTATGTGGGTTGGGGCTACCTTTTCCCTACTTCGGATGTGAGGTGTTTGCAGATCCAAACTCCCGCCTTTTCTACTTAAATTTCTGCTCGATCTTGACGACGTATCTATAAGTTATGCCCAATGAGGCGATGTCCATGAACTCCATTTTTGTTTGAATGTATCTATGCAAACAACCATGATATTTAAGCACCAAATGATGCTCAGAGTCTTTGATACCCAATTTGGTGTGTAGGGTATGGAAAATATTGGTGAAATCTGGTACTGTCTGGTCCCTTTCTTGATGTAGGGTGGTCCATCTGGTGTACTGGTCCTCGTAGCTTCCAACTGGGTAGTATTTTTCTTTAATGGCGTCCTGGAAGGAATCCCATGTAGGGGACACCAAAAAAATTGCATATTCCTCTAAGGCCCTTTGCTCAGAGTAAGTATCCCACTATTCTTTAACATGGGGAATGGCCTTGAGGAGTTCAAAAGTGATATTTTCCCTATCGAATTTTTTTTGGATCGAAGAATACCCTTTGAGCAGATTCAACCATTTATCTACAACATCTGCATCTATCAGTCCTTCATATAATGGAATATCAAAATTTACATGTACCTTGAATGGGGTTGCATGGTCGCTTGATGAAGATGCCTCTCCTATGGGAAGTCGTCAAAGGATCTGCGCGAAGTTGTCCATAATTATGTTCCTTTGTCGTGTGAGGGCTTCCTCGAGCAACATTTTAATATGATCTCCTACTCCATCATATTTCTTTTCATCCCCCATGGATTGTTGTCTACCTTGGCACGACCGATCTTGCAATGGCTCGATTGGTTCGAGTCCCAACTTCTTGTACCCAGATCTTGTCGGGGACATGCACGAAGAAAAATAAATGAAGAGAAGACCACTCTAATACCACTGATCCTGATTTAGGAGCGAAACGAACTGATTAACATATTGAATACAATAAATACATAGAAATGAAGAATAACACAGATATCCAGTGAACAATATCTTCTATTAAATAATGAAATAGGTTGAAACTGTAAAACTACAGAACTGAAACACTTGCTCGAATGGTGGTAGCTATCTCTGAGAAGAGATGTGGCTACTACGTGCATCCGTCTGAGAAGAATGGATTGAAATGAGGATCTAGAGGCCTTTTTGATATTACTCATGAATGCCAAAACCCTAGACATCCAAAAACCTAACCCTAGAAGGTGAAACGCCAAAAGTCATATGGGTCATATGGGTAAGTTGGTGTAATTTGGTACCTCAACTTCCTAGGGTCATAACTTTTGCATACGACCTTCATTTTAGGCGTGTGATAGCTCGTTGGAAAGGTCTTTTAGAGATATACACATTTTGTTATCAAAATTTGACTTCATCTATAGTTTTACTGTGGATATCCAAGAAAACAACATTTGGGGCCCCAAAATGGCCTTGGAAGTACAACAAGATGTGCTAACATGAAAACATGCAAAATAAGCCAATTGGATTAGGCAAGAGGCCACCTGTATCCACCTGGAGGATGTGTGGGACTTCAGATATCCACAGAAGTATATAACCCACAATTACAAAGCAGTACAGAAGAACGTGTTGAACAAAAAATGGAGAAGAGGAGCTAGTTGGAAGAGGTCGGTGGCCAGCAATATCCACCTAGATCACATGCCCAGTAAAAATCCCTTCAAGTAATGGTTGAACCATTTCTCAAAATATGTTATTCTCATTAATGAATCTTCTCCTAAAGGAAAAGCATGAATGAAAAAAATGATTCCCCATAGAATAATTAGTTGATCCATCAAACATTTTTTCTTCATAAACATTACCAGAACTACTTAGAAAATTTTAGAGACCTTGTGACAAATATTCACTTCAAAATAATCACCTTAGGCAGATATGTAGCAATTGTGCAGTGTTCTGCAGCAAAAAAGTAGGTTCCATGACCAAAAGAACGTTATGTATCCAATTACAAAAGATTTGAAAAATAGTCTTTTCTCCTAAATGTCAATTTGGGTTTTGGAGATTTTTGGTGGGGCTGTTAGAAATACATTTATCCTTCTCCCTGCCAAAAATTGGAGATACCCACACCATGGATATCAAGATAAAGATAAAATGGATGTAGGTGACTATGCTTAATTTATCAAAATTTACAAATGGGGTGTGTGAGAAATTTCGTGGGTTTGTCTATCTTACCATAATGCTTCTCTCCTCCAAATTTTGTGAATACTTAGTTAGTTGTTTGCAAGATATCCTCAGTTCAATTTCTGCACTTTTGCAAAAAAAACATGAGCTTGAGTGTAAAGTTTTCTGAGCGCCCACTTTTCTATGTTTAAACTTTCATAGAATCAATCCCTTCTTAATCACATGAATAACCCATCCATAATTTGGATCAATGGTTTAAAATTTTGAAGATATTATGGAAAACAATATCTATGACAATGATACTTATGATGCAACATATCACAAGCAACTCAGATCTATCCAAGGTTGTCAAAAGATGAGTTCAAATTTCATTGCTCTCTTCACAACCACCATACCCTTTACATATTCATTATGAGGGATACCAAGTTGTGTGGGAATTTGCAATTGCCCAAACCAACAAGCAAATATTAGCAAAATAAACGTGTCCAAGGAAGCACAAATTTTCCCACAGCAAATTAACAGAGGACAGTTGGTTGTAGACTCCACACCATCTCCCCCAAACTGAAAACAAAGCATGTCCTCATGCGACACTTTCCAAGAGGCCTCACATTGGCAGAATTTCTACACCTCTTCTAAATAGTGAGATGACAACATCATTTTGATAGCAAATCTGTGATCCTTTATTGCTAACTTGGCAGTCTCTGTGGGATTGTTTTAGTATTGAAAACTTAGCTAGATTCTAAATAATAACTTGATCTCCAATATCCTAGACTGACTCCTATGCAAACTGATCTCCATCCTTAGAAATTAAAATCTTGTCATCTATAATGAGCTCCTCTGAGATTTTACTTGTTCATGATCTATTTTGCTTAGCTAGAAGAGATATAGGAAAAATAATGTGTTTGCAACAACAAATGACTAGCTCCACAAACATGAATTTTAGGGTTGTCAAGAGTTCAGATAAGCTACCAAAATAAATAAGAAAAACTCCTTCTATTGCTACTTTCAGGTCATCTTGTTGGCACAAAAATTAGTGCATTGTTGTTCTTTAGGAAGTCATTAAAATCAAGTTGATATATAGTTCAAAAAGTAGCATAAAAAATCTTCTTGACTACTATTGTCATGATCCTACCTGGAGAAATGGCATATTTATTCCATAGATCTGTTATGATTTCTTCGAAACTACTCAGTTACATATGAGCTCAAATATCAACAAAACATGGTGAACTCAACTCTATCCCAGGATGCTAACAATAGTTCATATACCATTTTTAAAAGTACAATAAAGATGAGCTCAAATTTTCCCTCATACAATCACTATGTTTGCATGCATTAATTCCCTAAAAATTCATGACAATCTTCAGAGCTCAAATCAGGGTTATATTGAATATATGAAGAAAATACTTGTTGGGAACATGCTAAAAATGACCATTGTTGTTGTTATCAATTATGATGTCAGGGTTGCCAACTGATTGCCCATGGGTAAATACCTCCATAACACCACACATGTAACCTCAAGATGTCTTCTAAAGCCATGGTTCAAGATAGATTAGCACCATGGGATAGAAATACCAAGATCATGTGTATGTTTACCAATGATTTACAGGTTGTCACAATTTGTTTTTCATTTGATATGGATGGGATCAATCAAATACTCAAGGACATTGTTGTATGCACAACCAACCTTGCTAAAAGGTTTCATATCAGGAGAGGAAGACAATGTTAATCCTGTAAGCACAAGGACAACCTTCAAGCAACAAGATGACCATGTAAATTGCTACTGGCAACCAACAACCATGATGATCTTTGAATATCTATGAACTTTATAACCCATAAAATACCTTTATAACATGTGTCTAATATGATTGGAATCCACAAATTAGATGTGATGCAGCCTCCAATGAATCACACCCTGATTTATGTTTGATGGTAACCCTGTAACTCACAACAACTTTTGAAAATATGGACCAAGAGATGCATCAGTGAACCATGAAAATGAACTCATACCTTTGTTTTCCTCCCTGGTGTATGAAAACAAATTCTTATGTAGGAATGGCTTCTAGAACAACTTATTCTATTGTAGGTTCTTGTGGAGCAACACATCTCTTTCTTCCAGTAGCTTCCTAGGATTGTCCATGTGTATCAAATTCATTTGTGGTCAATGTTGGTTCTTGTGTAGCAACAATAGTGTTCCCTCTATTCTTTCTTGAATAGAGAAGATCAAGGAAAGAGGGTTGCAATAAAACTACTTCAAATATGAAAACATACCAATTCTTTTGTTGTCCAAGTTGCCCAAATGCTCAAAAATGCATGCCACAAACTCATTTTAAGGCCAAATTGAGCGCTTCAAAAGGGATCCAGTGTATTTTTACCTTCTTTACCATAATGTACCTTCAAAGTTTCATTTTGATGAAGAAAAGACCCAATTGTGCAAAAATATTGATTTCTAGTTTTATTCGTACATAATGGTAAAAAGTAGAAATCTTCCTTAAAAACTTGCTCAAATATTCTTCGTTGTGCATTTTTGGAGAACTTTTTCTACTATTTACTCAAATAATTATATTGGGCACAAAACCCATGTCTTGGATTTTCTTGGTTTGACTTTGGTTGTAGATTTCAATATTTTGAAATTGCCAAGTTTGAATTTTGGTTTGACTTTGAGATAGCACACTCCCTATTTAGTTTGCAATATATTCAATAGAAGTTGAACTATCTGGTGAACTTTGTGAACAAAACCCATGTGTTTTAATTTGATATGAAGTGGTGTAGGTATACCAACCAATGAAATGTCTATTGGAATTTGAAATATGATTGCTATAGGAATTCCTATAGCTACTGAAATATACCTTTGACTTTACTTTGATCGCTTTTCCCCGAGTGCCCAGTTTGAATTTGATGTGATCTAAGAGGTGCCAAATCATGTCCTATATGTATAGAACAACCTCCCATTGGTAGATTTGGATTCTGAGTTGGGCTCATGTGAAAACCAATGAGGGTGCTAAATTTCTATAGCAACAAAAAATATGTGTGGAAGTAAATTTTTTACATGGGAATAACAACATTTTACATGGGAATCCTCCAAGGGTTAAAGCATCATATGAACATGAGGAAATTGTATTTAAAAGGTATGAATAATGATTACCCCCCCCCCCCC
>ML779349.1:70944-82624 GCA_009831015.1 Picea engelmannii
TGTGCCCTTGGAAAAATAGCAAATGAGGAGGAGGTAGGACAAAGGTTCAAGTGTATTTCCATAGAATTCAATGAACTTGATTAACAATAAGGAAAAAGAGGCATACTTGTACCTACCCAAGAATGTCATGAAATTTGTAGCAACATCCTTAGAAGCATGAGATCTGATGTGGTCCACAATTATGTAAAAACTTTGCAAGAAAGAGCAATGTGGAACTTGGAACTCGTAGCACAATATGTGGTAACTGATATCTAGAGATGAGAGCAGTCTTTTGATGGAGCATCAAGTCCTAGAAATATTTATTTGGAGATCAACTTGGATGGAGTTGTTTATTTATTATGTTATTTTCAAACCTTGTCCACCAACAAGCTCGTTTTCGAACAAGATTTGTCTGAATGTGCCTAGAGGGTTTTCAGAGTTAGAAAATTTTATTATTCTCGAGGAATTCTCACCAGTAAGATGATTTTTAAGCACTCCAAGGTCTGATGGATCCTAAGACAAGTTTTCACCATCAATATTTTTTTGGTAATGAGATAGGACAGTGAGGTAACTTGGCATTGTAAGTGGGCCAAGCTGAATTGTGTGGGTTAGGGGTGGGTGGAGCAGAAAGTCGTGGAAACTTAGAGAATGGGATGAAGTTTTGATTTAAGTGTAGTGGTTATATGAAAGATATTATGGCAAAGTTTGTTGTCTTTCAGAGATAACCACATATGAAAAGGATACTTTATGAACTTCATCATGAAAGTATGAGCTAAAAGGAAGGAAATGTGTAGGCATACCATGGTGCTGGTGAACGAGCATGATCAACCTTAGGTATCTAGAAGGATTCTTTGGTAGTAATGGCATGGATGATGTAGCGATGGTTAATATAGCAATGGCACTTGACTTCTGGAATTTTGGTCTTCAAAATATTCAAATCAATTCTTCATGTGTCTCGTTCTGGATCTATTTGCAACTTGATGAAAAAGTCTTATTTTTATTGTCTTCAATTGAGACACTCTTAGAATAAGCTTCTAGGAACTTGATATTTAAACATGGTATAACATCACATGATGTTTCATCTTCATTATTGGATTTATGGAAGACATTCCCATTTGGCATGAAATTTTGTCTTCAAGAATCATTTGTACATGGATGGACCCTCTTTGATATTTTTGGGACCTACAAAAAAATTATCACTTGCCTGCAATAAAACGTGAGATAATGGAAGAAGAGAGTTGTGCACTATCCCTTCATCCAAGACATATGCAAAAAATTACAAGTATTTCTTATAAAAACAAATCCATGGAAATATAGAAAAAACAAAATTCATTTGTTACCTACAGGAGAGAGGTGGCCACCTAGACTACCCAACAATGTTTCATTGATAACTTTTTCATTTCACATCTTATTTGAGTGATTACAAATCCAAATGAAAATAGATTCATATAGTTGATTCCATTATAAATGGGTTTTGAAATTTCCATGAAATTGTATGTCAAATCTGTTCAGGGACAACATGCATGATAAAGGTGTTTTTGATTTCTAGCCTAGAACAACAGTCACAGTTTTAGGCATAAATTTTTCATATGATGATGGATTGGCTTGATTAAAATTGGATATGAATGTAGATTCACATATGTATCTCCACTAGAAATAGGTTATGAATTGAAGAAGAATTGATAGTTCAAATATGCTAATGAATAGCCTAGGAAGTAGAGTTTTGGGAGTGTTGATTTAGGATAGGCAGTTAGTATTTTGGGCATAAATTTTCTGTATGATATCAAAATGGAATGATTCAAATTGAATTTTAAAATAGATTCATAGGGGAGCATGCTTTAGAAACTGGTTTGAAAAAATCATCTATTTAGGTACCCAAAACTTGATTGTCCCAACTCTATTCCTAAGTTGCCTACTCTACATTTAATCATTGTTTTGGTCATAACTTTTTTGTTTGAGATCCAAATTGAGTGATTCAAATTGGATTAGAAACTAGATTTCAAGGGATATTCGGGATAGAAACAGGTTTTAAAAATATTCCTAAATGATCTCCCAAAAAATCATCATTGTGACTGTGTTTTCAGTAAATCCAACAAACCAACGTGCCACAACAACCAATTTCTCAAAGATGATGATCTAGATATGCTTGAGATTTTGCAGGTATAGTTTTTAATTGAATACATCCATATACAAAAATTTCAATCATTCAATTCCTAAATTTTCCTACTCATGATTTATGCAAAAGATCCTCAAAATGAGCTACAGATCCCCAAAAATGAAGAGTTTGCAAGATATGAATAGATTATTGTAGGCAATTTTGATGTGCTTACATAGAACTTCAAAAATTGTATTTCAATGCTATGGGAAGTATTTTCATAAATTGAATGATGTATTACATACCTATTTTGAAATTTTTTATTATCGTGTGTTGATGGCCTTCTTCAGTGACTTTCCCTTGAATCCTTCAATAGAATCTTCATTCACCAAGCCTTCTTCCTCTTTCCAAACTTCCTGCAAAAGAAATATTAATAGTATGGGTGGATCTTACTGCACCAAAAAGAAAAATCTAATTTAAATCATGCAAACTACATGCTTCTAACTTAAAATGAAGACACTATGTATGGGATGCCCAGAAGGTTCCAATACAACAATTACCTTGTGTAATCCCAATACTATGTGCCAATTAGAGGCAATACAATATCTACCATTACGCCCTTGACATCTCCTCGAGAACGACGCCAAAATGTTTGGCTAAATAATCACCTTAGTAATTATAGAGTTCGGACATTAATTATCAAGTTGGGGTCCAAATGCTTGTGAGATGTCGTGCATTGTATATGCAGGCTAAAATTTCATATCTTGCACTAATTATCTAATATGCTTTCTAAGAAATGGAAATTGCATTGTGGAAAAAGAAACACACCACTCAACAGAGAATCAAATCAAACTAATTCAATCTTAGCAATGACCATGTTGAACACCACCATGCTTACTAAGACCTTGTTGTCACCAAGTTATCTTTTGATATGGATGAGATTTTTTATTTCCATGAATCATTACTCCTATTGTTAGTAAGCTTTTGATAAAAAGAAACATACATGCATAAAGAAAATACATTGGTCATGAAATCAAATTATAAAACGAAATGAAAACATATGAAATAAAAGACTACCATGATCTATTTGGAGTGAGCTCAATTCTTCCAAGAACAAGGTAACAAACTACTCTACAACATTGTAAACTAAATCAAGACATATAATGAAAGAATGAAAAATTATATGAAGAGAACTAATCTGGAAATATGTTCTAAGAGTCCTCCTTTTGGAGTGGAGAAGGCACTCTTATTTATACATGAACTTGCTTGAAACAAATAGTAAATGTAGATCCAAAATATCCTCAAGTAGTTTCAACAATTTCCTAATAATTAGGATCTCAAACCAACTCATAGCTAATTCCAAGATCTTTGCTAACTCCCATTGGATTTAGGATACCTTTGAGAGTCAAATTCGAATTATGAGATGTGGCTTATAACATCAAGCCCAAAATACATCCTAGAAGACATTTAATTTTTTTTACTTCTTGGAACCATAATATATTTGATGGAGATCTCCAAATCTTGTAGAAGAATCAAATATGTACTCATATCCACCACCAATTTGTCATCTTTTATCTCTAAACAATTTAAAACCATAATTTGAAATAGCCAACAAATAAATTGTAGCTACCCAAATTAATTTGGAATATATGAGACATGTAGAACAATGGATTTATACACATGTTTTTTTCTTAACAATCCATCATCTACAATTAAAACCATAATTCATTCTTGAACATCTTTTTCCATAGTGGCTTCATGGTTGGTGGTGGTCGACTCCCGCATCTGCAAGATATGGATCTAAAGAAATTCTCAAATTGAGTCATTATTCATAAGTAAATACAAAATACACCAATTCTTCCAAATGCTAATCATAATTCAACGAAATACTAAGAAATGCAATGGAAAACACTTTAAACCAAAATCTCACAAATAAGCATTAAAAATTATTTATACAATGTCGCGGGGAACTGAAAAGGATTAAAAGTAAGGAGAAACAAGGTGGCAAAAGATGGAATTTCTATGACTCAACACCTTTCATAGAATGTAGTGTTTACATTGTCAAACTTCCTGTATAGTGGAGTATAACTCTCTACCATAAGTAGAGTAGTAGTGCATTGCATCACTGAATGTCATTGAGTGCCCTTGTTGGGTGAGAACGACTCTCATGGCATAATTAAATGAAACCACTTTAATCTTCAAGAGATAAGATAAATCTGGAAGTGAAAATATAGGTGCAGTACAAATATTCTACTTGACTTGGCAAAGTCTTGTTGTTGCATCTTGGTCCAAGAGAATACCTTTTTCTTAAAATTCCCTCTCAACAACTAATTGAGTGGCATTACTAGGTGTGAGAAACCTAGAACAAAATGTGTATATAAGTTCACCATACCCAAGAAACTATGAAATTTGTTAGTGTGCAATGCGAAGACCCAGGGTTCAACATGAATTTACCAACAAAACCCTCAGATACTGGCCCTTTCGGCATCACCTGCAAGCAGGTGAAGTCTCACCCGAGGTATCTATGGGAACTGTAGGAACCAGATTTATGTAGTGATGAAGGGATGGGAGGCATTCCTTATGACCATTCTACTTAGCATTTGTTCAGGATTATATCATGTGCACATAAACATATTAACATGTAACATATTCATAGTAACAGAACATATATCAAATACGCACAATAAACAAAACATCAAACACATCATAACACATGGACTCCATGATTAACGTGGTTGACCCAAGATGGGCTATGTCCACAATGGTCAACTTCTTATTATATTATTTAGTACATCCATTACAAAATATGTGCACTGCGCTCACACAAAAAATGCCCTTGTTGTTCTCCTATTCACTATCTATCTCCATAGCCTTCAATCTCTTCGTCACTTTGTCTCTCTCTGCTTTCACTCCTCATCTATCCCAAAACCCTTACATATTTATACAATTACAATGGGGCTTAGCCCATATTAATGGACCCAAAATGCCTAACGACTTCCAACGTTCTTCCTTCTTTTGCGTGCACTGATCCCTACATGTGAAAGTGTGTCAATTGTCTTTCCTTCTTTCCTTAAAGGCATCTTGTCTCTTTTAGATGGTTTCCCAACTCGCAACTGCAACTATGTGAACTTTAAGTATATATATATACTTAAAGTTCACATAGTTGTAGTAGCTACACAACATGATAATTTTTTAACTCAAAATATCAATTTATTGTTTGATCTTTGATTTCTCTTATATTTTTTATGATGGTGAAACCTGGCAATTTATGTTCTATGATAAATGGTTTATATTGTTTATGGTGGTGAAAGGACAGTTTATGTTATATGATAGTGTGCTAAAATTAAAAATGATTTATTTCAATACAAATTAAAGGGTTTAATTTGGAAATATTATATAATTTTGAAATATATGAGATTTAAAGGGTCAAGAATAATTTTGAAATATCATATATCATGTGCAACTATATTGAACTCATTTTACAAACATCTTCTAAGGGTGACAAGACCATGAGGATTTGCTTATACTTCATTAATCATTGCACCTTACCAACTACATTTTGTGGCTTGCATTGAAACAACATTCAATTTTCAGTATAAAAGTACTTCTAATTTTGTAGCAAAAATGGAAAAGAATTTGTCTCTAGAAAATAAATCATGAAATGGTAAAAAAAATTGCAAAGGAGGTAAACTAGCTACAAAGACAACAACACTATGAAAATAATGGTCTTTCAAGACAAATCTTTATATATATTCAACAACTTCCAGAATTAACTATAATGAAATACATTGTGCCAAACTTTGGTTAAGTTATGTGTCATGTTTCATATGCTTTTTTTAAATTAAATGGACATATATTAAATGAAGTTATGTAATCACACTATATCACCCAATTTAGTGACATATCCAAACAAAAATATTTTGGTAATGTTGGTTTAAGATAATATTCTATCAACATATTTAAATAAGCCCTAGCAATCTATTTCAATGGACTCTCCTAGGGTACATGTTTTTGAACCAATGGATATCTAGATCTCAGCTCATAAAAGTGTTAAAATAATATAGTCATACAAATGTTTCAATTCTAAAGAAAAATAATTCATCTTACTTACTAGTTACTTCCAAGAGGGACTTTATCGGGTCATATATAAGGTGTCTTGGGACGTTCAAATATAAATAATTAGCCAAGCATCATAAACAACTAAGGATCATAAGGATCATTGGATGTGATAACTTTATGTTCTATTCTTTGTATATTTTATATTCCAAAAAGGTATTTTTATATACAAAGGAATAATATATTAAGCATAAAACTCTTTGTTTCTAATCCTCACCTAATACACAAGTTTTTTGAAAATGTTGAACACAAGTATATGAAACATATTTATGGGCTATGTCTTGTGTAGATCATAATGATTGCATTTTATCTAATGCAATATCTACAACACCCAAGTATGATGTTCTCTCTATCATGTGGTGGGATAATGACAATGATGATCGATTGCTTCATTTTATATAGATAGTCATTTTATAAGTGATTGGTACTTTGAATTGTTGTAAGTAGGGATTATACTTCATGGTTATCTTTCATTTTTGGCTAAATATTCATTAAACTTATATGTACAAGTTTATAATTGAGTGGGATATGAGACCCTTTGTATGAGACTATATAAACCCTTTAAACCGAGACATCAATTATAATTGATATCTAGTTATATGTGCGAAATTGTGTTTTTAAATAAAGAAGTACATGACAAACATTTCATTAAAACTCACCTTACTCAAATGAACATGGCATTAAAAACCAAACAAGATCAAATTCAGGGCATGACTAGAAAATCTAGAGCATGTTATCTCATCCCTTAAGTGGTCCAGAGGACATATGGGGACCCAGATATTTAATAATTTTGAATTGACCATTTTAGATATAGTTTTATGAACAAAATTGTAAATAAGGCTCGGTAAACTTTATAATTCATCAAAAATATAGTTCCTTATTTGAATGGACCATGAAAGTAAACTAAACCAAATGATTCCAGAATCCTACATATTCATAAATACGTGTACTTTCAATGCAAAATAAAAAAATTATGGAATACATGTCACTTGTTTAAAGAAATCGTAATGGTATGCCATCTTCAATTATTCATTCTTGATCGGCTTTTGACATTTTCCATTTTCTAACTTTTGTTTTTTTTCTTGATTGAACCTCTATTAAATTTATGCATGCTACACATACCAAATGATTATATTGACAACTGATGACATCTGACTGATAGTCTTGAAAATGAACATGACTATCTATTTGATGGGTTTCTTGAAAATAATAGTCTTTCAATACAATGGATCATCTTTCATATATAAAACCGTTATCACAAAAATCTTCTAATAACCTCATCTTTTCTTCTATGCATCACATCAAATAATATTTCACATTTTCAGTGTTGTCTATAGGTGCAACCACGACAAAGACATCTCCTGCAAATAATTTGATATGTTCCAACAAGTAGTTCGCGTTAGATTATCACACATGCATGTGTCATTAAACTCATATACTATATATAAATTTTATATATCCAACTTACAAGTACATCTACAAGTTGTTTAAATATTTAACAAATATATTTTTAAACAATTGAAACATAAAAACTACCTTCTCTAACAATATCAAAAACTCTATCGCCATCAACTGACATTATAGTTTCATTTGATTCCATCTCCTCTAAGCTTGCAAGTGGAATTTTCCCTTTTATATTAAGTCTAGTGTGTCTCCAAGCTTTAACATATTCTGCATTTTCGTTTTCGCAAATCTCTATGGGTTTTGTGTCCTTTATGCAAACTGAACAAAAACAAGACTCATTTATTCTATCAAATGCAAACACAATTTGATAGCGTTTTGTTTTAACTGAATGCACTTTTCCTATCCCATGTATTGTACCAACATCATATGGGATTGATCTATTTACATCTTGGTTTCCAACGTACCAAAAAAACCTGCACAAGACAAGAACTTCTTAACTTTAAATTTATCAAGAACATGATTGAAGATCATATAAATTTGAACACGTGAATAAAAATATCATGTGTACATGTGTAACATCTATATATACACACAACTATGCACATCCCTTGATGGATTATTTTCATGTCTTAGCACCAGTTTGCACCATTCAACAAATTGATTAGTGGATTCAAATTGATTGGCATGAGGGTTCAACTGATACCTTTGAAGTGCTTGTTTTACACATGCCCCTGCACCGTCGTGCTCTCCTTTTCCATGACCAGCCTCAAAGAAATTCCAACAATGTGTAATGTTTGATTTCTTATGAAGACGACACAACCAATAGAATGATCGTGAAGATTTGAACTGACCCACACATCCATCTGACCATATCCAATATCGACCAAATCCAATCCCACATTCTTTCAATGAATCATAAAATTTATCATAACAATGTTGTACATAATGTGTATTGTGTGTTCGATCATCACTTATATAAAATTGATATTCTTTAATAACATGTCGATTGTCATTGGTGTTTTCTATGTTATCAAGACTCCATTGAGCATGTCTATGTAGGGCATGGACAAATATAGTGACTTGATCATAATGATAATATTCACTCTGTATTTATTTTTGTGCAATGAATGCGTAATTATCTGCAAAATCAACTACATATAAAATTGTCCCTGGTGGAAACACTTCACTAGATTGTTTGAATTGTAGGTCTTTCCATCGAGCTCTATGTGAATGCTTGGTGTATTTATAAATTTCTTCCTCAAACTTGTTCAAAAAATCTATCACACTGATTTTATCTACTTTCAAATCAATCCTTTTGGAAATAACATTTGAAGAATGTGGAGTTGTGCTATTGATATATTCATATCTCTTCCAATTGACTCTTATATTAGAAAATGATTAATCATTCATATCAATAGGATACTTTGAGTGAAACAAACTTAGATTTCCACAACGATCACATTTCTTTCCACCAACACATTTTTTCTGGTAAAATAATACATCACCTTCTCTTTCACATAGAATTTCATATATAAAAGCACAGAATGTGAAAGGAGGAGGTGAACTTGGCCATAAAGTTTTACCAAAATCAAGAAAAGTGTCATAATATAACTCAAATTCCACATGATAATGACAACAACAAGTGTCACGAACAATGATGGGTCTAACAAACTACGTTTTTTGTTGCACAAATGTATTGATGGAAATTTTAACGTATTTGTGCTCTTCTTTGAATTTATTGAACAATTATATTTGTGGCATTGGCAATATATGTTTTGGATGTTCTTCATTTTGTTTTTGTGATATTCTTCGTTGTAACACATCCCTTGTCTGTGGTGAAACACGAGATTCTGTCAACCAAAAACTATGGGCTGATTCTTTAACATTTTCTACAAGTCTATCTTTGTAAGGTTGTCTAGAAATAACTGTCCAACAAGCAAGTTCATCATTTGCATATATTTGGAATCAAAATTTTCTATGGTTGTACAATGTTTTTCTTGAGGTTCCCATCACTTTTGCCATGTGTTGTGTTAAATGATCTTTTATATTGCTAAATGAAACAACTGTCGTTTGTATCACTCTACGTGCAACACTGACATCTTTTTTTTGATATTTTTCAAAAGCTTTTAATACACTAGTTATATTGTCAAAGACATTTTGTTTCACCTTTTTTGAATACCCAATAATGATGTAGCTTCTTTTAACTTTCTTGACTTTATTAGACAGAGTAAAAGTTGAGCTTGTGTTGTTACTGATTCATATTTGAAAAAAGTATTATACATATTCTTAACACAATATCTTATATAATGCTTAACTTATTTCTTCCCAAATTTGCTAGTATCGACATTTTCTAATATTTCATCATCAATGTTGATAGATTGTCCTACATATTTCAATTTAAAGTTTATATTAAAAAACAAAACCCATACATAAATTCACTAAACTATATACAAGTGTTCATCTTATATTATCTAGATTTATGTACATACCTATAGGTGATTCAACTTTTGCTTCAATTTTGGTTTCAACGACTTCATCGAAGTTATGAGACAAATATGTTTATGTTTTTTGAAAAACATCATATCCGAATTACAATCAATTATATTTTAAACAATAATTTAAATAAATGAATTCTATACTTTTAATATAGACAATATGTACATGCATACATGGTTGAACTTCTTCTTGTTGAAAATCTTTATTTACATCATCATCGTTTCTTTCTTCAATATTTTCACGTTCTCGTTTTTTTCTCCAATAATGCTCTTTTCTTTGTTCGTTATGGGGAGTTTCATCTCGAGTGCGATCAAATTTTCTCTTGCGCAAACTTTTGTTTCCCATGAGTATAGTTATCTGTAAAAGTTTTTTAAAATATCAACATTTCATAATAGTTTCATAAAAAAATTATTGTCACAAAAATTATTCAAGAATTTTATAAGAAATGTTTAAAAAAACTTACTCTCAAAAAAATTCCATTTGATATAATAAGAAATTCTTATGAAATCCTTCACCTTGAAAATAATGTTCAAGTAAGTCTTCACATTGAAAAAATGTTCAACAAAGCCTTCACCTTGAAAAAATATTAAACAAAGCATTCACCTCCAAAATAATGTTCAAGTAAGTTTTCGCATTGAAAATAATGTTCAAGTAAGTTTTCACCTTGAAAAAATGTTCAACAAATCCTTCAATATATAAATTGTTATTCCAATAGAAACTTGAACTTTAAAAAGATAAAAAAAAAATTGCATTCAAAACATCAACCACCTTGTTCAAAACAATGAAAAAGATGATTCAAACTTTTTCTTAGGGGCTCCACATATGCAAAACTATGAAATGAGCGAGTGAATTGTGTAAAATTGGTTCATCCAAAAGCATATTTATAAGATTTGTTTTCAACTGAAATGAAACGATGTGTCCCTTCATTTTTTCCCGACCGATGGAATTCTCTCACTAACATTTCGGCCAAAAAAACTATTGTTCGGCCGAAAAGTGATGAATCCATTTATTTTCCAAGGATTTCGTTAGAAAAATATATTTCGGCCGAACAAAATATGTTTCGGCTGAAAGATTATTTCAGCCAAAAACCTGTGAATGGGACTATTTGCAGGAACCTAAGAATTCCCTCCAACTTACTTGAACTTTGGAGGTTGCGGACTCCTGCAAATACTTGAAATTTAGTTTCAGAATGTTAGGATATTTAGACACTTAGGAGTTAGTAAGATCTACTTGGTCTATTGTGTCGTTAGGTAAAAGTATGTTTTCTAGTGTGTTTCTTTAGTATGCATTTGTAGTTAGGAAATACGACTATCACGATATGTTCCCGACATAAAGTGATCCGACGGTTCATACTCTCCTCAATCTTTTTTTTTTTACAAAAACGGGTATGATATTATATTAAAAGATGTGGCAGAGCCACTGGTTCTGATTACAAGTTGCCCATGGGCTTGGGACTTTTAACCTTAAAACATAGCTGCCTGCAACTGCCAGAAACCTAAATGCTAACTAATCTAATTATTTAGAGCCATGGCTACTATTGCCAGACTGCTGGGAGCTTGTTGCAGAGACATATAATTCTGAGATTACTTT
>ML779349.1:116023-138743 GCA_009831015.1 Picea engelmannii
TGTAGGTTCTCATTCTAACTTTCTAGAAGGCAAAGTTTGTTCCATTGAACAGAGGGGCCTTATTGGTTGAATTTCCTTCATGGCTTGACATGTTTAAGCTCTAGGATCTACCTTTAGATAAAAGGGGCCGGCTCTGATACCAATTGTTAGACAACTGAGAGGGGGGGTGAATCAGTTGTTACCATGCTTAAACAATTATGGTTCTTTTAAAATCTTTGTAGAGACACTAAATGATGATCACAATAATGTAGGGAAATAAACAATGGTACTTTTAGCATCATTCACATATATGAGAAACACAAAGACATATATTTTTCGAGGAAACCCATGCAGGGTAAAAACCTTTTTTTCTTTATATGATAAGTAATGGTTATAATATTTATAGTATCATACATATGAGCACCAACTCATAATGAGGCTACAACCTCAGTTTTGCAAGCTGCAACTTGCTGAGAGCACCAACTCTCTGTTTTCTCTAGCACCCACTAGAAGGAAGCACCAACTCCCTGGTTTCTCTAGCACCAACTAGAAGGAAGCACCAACTCCCTGGTTTCTCTAGCACCAACTAGAAGGAAGCACCAACTCCTTGTGTTCAAGCACCCACCTGAACCTTTGAGGACACCAGTCCTCCCTAACTCCTCCCAACCACCCTGAAATATAAATCTTTGCTACTGAAATTTATTACAGTGATATGATGTTCAACAATGGCTTACCAGACTTATCACTATTCTGCTGCATTTCGTTGCACTGTCTGCCTCACTGCCTTTCTGCTCACATCACTTGCGCTGTCTGTTCTTCTGCTTTTTATACTCTGTGCGCCATGTCCATTCACTGCACAGTTCCTCTTCTGTGCTATTCAGCTGCTGCACTCTCCTCCTTCTTCACACATGAATCACCTTTACCAACAACAACCACAACAAACTCCTACAACAACAACAACAACACCCTTTTCTTCTCTGTACTGTGTATTTATAGCTTTTGTACACCTTGTGCATGCAATGTTCGCAATGCCTCTACATGCTGACTCCACGCCGTTATCCTCCACCTCTCGAGTGTTCTGTCTGATCATCATCATGACTCTTCAGCTTCTCTGGTGGTTCGCCCCGCGTGTCCAGCATCACTGTATGTTATCCTGAGATTCCTCAGCCTCTCTAGCAGCTTGAGACTCTTCGTCTTCTCTGTGACAATCGAACTTACTTTCTCTATTTCAGTTACAGGCCTCAATTCCCATCTATCTGTCAATCCATTCTAAGAATGGTCTTCCTTCACCGGACGAAGCTTGGAGACTCTTCATCTCCTCTGGCGATCACACAACGGTCTCTTCGAATTCTCTAGCAGACGTCATCAGTGGTTTCTGGCAGTCTCACTGTGTCGTGCCTTAGTAGCCCTATGATCTTATTCAAGTTTTATCCGCACCGTTGGATGACATTTATTATTCTTGCCTTTTTAAGTCGGGTTTCGGCATTTCGACATTCCTGTGCCCAAGTGTCTCAACACTTCATGTCGCGATCTACGAAACTCCAAAATGGAGCTTATTTGGACTGACTCCTTCTCTTCCTGTGACCAAGAGCTGTGACCACAACCTTATACATACGATGCTTTCGCGATTTCGCAGATCACAAATTCGTAATTCAAGTTGCATTTGCTTCTTTTCGTTTTCATATCGCGATTCGTGAAACTCCGACACGAGCTAGATTCAACGGTCTAGATTCATTCTCGATTCAATGGCTGCGATTGAATCGCGATATCGCATATCGCGAAATCGACATTCTTTTTGTCAAGTGTTTTTGTCACCTCAAAGTCCCGATCCCCGATACTCCATGAAGAAAATCAACGGTCCAGATCACTTCTTAACTTAACGACTACGATTAAATCGCGAATTCGCATATCGCGATTTCGGGGTTCTTGTTGTATTGTTTCTTTGACATTTCCAACACGCGATCCTTGAAACTCCGACGTGGTGTGCATCTTCTGACGTCACACGTGGATTGACACGTGTTGAATACTGGCACGTGTCATTCTGATTCGTGACTTACATGTGCCTGAAATGTTGAATTAGTCTGACACTTGTCATTACCTGATTGTGCCACGTGTCCCTAGCTGACATGGTCTGCTGACGTGAGTCGGGTCAACGGTCTAGATCACATCTTGATCTGACGGTTCAGGTTCAGTCGGGATTTCACACATCGCAATTTCGGGGTTCCTGATGTCAATAAACTTTGACATGTCCAACTCTCGATCCCCGAAACTCCGACAAGGACTAGGATCAACGGTCCATATTTGTCCTCGATCCAACGGTCGAGATTATATCGGGGTATCGCATATCGCGATTTCACGAGTCCTGTGGTTATTATTCTTTGACTTCTTCAACTCGCGATCCTCGAAACCACAACAGGGAGTCGGATCAACAGTCCACATAACCCCTTGAGATGGACGGTCCTCCTGCTTTCAGGATTTTGTGAGCCCCTTTTCTCTTTTCACTTTAAACACTGTGCAGGTTTTCCTCGATCCAACGGTGGTCAGATCCTGTGCTCAGATCTAACGCCTGAGATCTATCCTCCTCTTCAATGCGCGCATTTCTTGTCTTTATTCAGATCTGACAACCCTCATATTGTCGGGAATTTTGGATGGGATCCAACGATCCGCAACGCTTCTCCTCCAAGCTTACACATCCTTCTTACTTGAAAGAATTTCAACTCTGTGCTAATTCCTCCTGAGCCTACGTTGTTCCTGCTTTTCTATTGATGCACACTCTGATCCTGCCATCTTCATTGTTGTACTTGCCATCAATGACAAGCATATGCTATCTGTTAAGCATTTGCCAACTATCTGGTCATGAATGGTTGGATCTGCAGATTTGAGTGGCTAAGTTTGTATAGTCCCCTAGGGGTTTTTCAGCATGGTGAATCCATTTATGCATTCAGAAATGCAATTTAAACAAACAAAAAATAGCGATTTTGTCCAAATTTACATCCTCAGATAGGTCAAAAAACGCAAAAGGTTTAGCCAACGTCTATTAAAACTAGCACATCTTTAAAGTATGGGAAAGCGAACCAAGAAGTAAATTTGGGTGGTTATGTTGTTTAAAGATTGTGAGATTTTGTTTTTGCATGGAAAATAAATACTTCAAAAGATTAATCTTCATCCCACACCTAGTGAAATATTTTCAATGTTCTTGTAACTCCAAATCTAAATCGCTTTAGGTGCGTGCCCACTTAGATGTAACTGCGACTTTTTCGAAGAGTAATAGTAGAGGAAGAAGAGGTAGTGATTAAGAAGGTGAAGAGACGATGATGGAGCAAAACTAGAAGACACTTTTTGACAAACAAAAATAACATGAAGGTGAAGAGAGGAGCACCTATGTGAAGGTGTTCATTGTTTTTTTTTTCAAGGCGGGGGAGGAGGAGTGCCTATCTTCGGTAGTGGTAGAGGCAGTCTTGGAAATGATGGTGGTGCTCGTGTGTTCTTTTAAGGGGGTTCTCTCTCTCTCTCTCTTTCTCTCTTTGTTTGTTGATGACCTATGAAACATGGTCATTTCTTCCTATTATACAACATATTACACCTTGCCACATGTCATCCATAAGAAACATCCACAAGGATTTCATTGATGGATGTTTAATGCATTGTTGTTTCCCACCTCCGACCTTTCGCATTGCCTTTGACCCATCACTCTCACAACATCTGTTTTCATAGAGAGGTTGATAATTATGTTGGGTTGTCTAAAGGGCTCATTGAGTCGCAATTGACAAGGTCAACCACCACCAGAATTGAGGAATTCCCTCAAGGGGATGTTGGCGTGGTCATTTTCTTGGTCGCATAAAGTATATAATCCAATCTCCATAACCAGGTCAGCCTTGTCAAGGGTAAAGTACATAATGTGGTTCTAGATGGGGTTGTTGCCATTATGTGTGTCCATGGGCATTCGATGCCTTATTGTTATTGTTGTGGTTGTGGGAGATTGTTGGTCCGACCTCTCCAGTCTTGGTCGTGTTGGTTTTTGGTTCCTCTTTTGTTTGTTGCCCTGGTGCTATTTTGCGGCTTCTAACAGTTGCTGCAATTCTGCCATCTGTGCCTGCATCTGTTTGTTCATCTCTTCGTGTTGTTGGACTGCATGCCAAAATGCATTGTCAATGACTTCTTTTACCAGGTCACTGATCTTTTCCAAGTCTTCTTCTATGAGTGTTTGAATAATGACTTTCTTAATGACTTTGTGCTTGGGCCATTGATATCCAGATCTTCCCATCTCTGGCTCTTTTCTCTTGCGGTCATTGTGCAGTGTTGGTGGTGGCGATGGCTCCTCTGGCCCCTTCTCTTTGTCCCTGCCCCCTTCTTCTTCCTCTTTCTTCCCATCAACGTCATATATTTTCAGGTTTGGTTGCGTCGATGGATTTGTCTCTGTGGATGGAATCTTCCATTCCTCGTCCCAATCGTCCATGATGTTGCCTGTTAGTCTATATTGTGTCAGCAACCACTGTTGGTCTGGGTATTTCTTTGCCTAAACTTACATGTGGTAGTGCCCTACCTTAAACTGCACCACTATCTTGTATGCCTCGACTACCTAAGGTAGTATATATAGGGTCTTTTCTATGCCATCTCTAATAAATTTCTTATAGATATAGAATTGTGACATTAGTGTCCATCTGGTGTGCCTTATGTGTAGTGTACTAGAGGCTCTGATAGCACACGACTAAGCAAGGTTTCTCCTCCAGGATAACAAAAATGATTGTTTTCTGACTCTCTCCAGGCTACTAGCATGATCAAGATCAATAACCAAGAGTAGTGGAATTTTGTCCCCTTGTCCTATGCTTCCTCGCAGTAAGTCAAGAATTGGTTCAACAATAACTGCCCAGTTCATCTAGACACCCTCTACACATTGTTTGGTAGCCACAATAACTGCTGTTGGGCCCTGATCTTTTTTGTATTTCCTCAATAATTTACAGGCCAAGGCTTGCATTGCAAACCTTACCGTCGGGTTGCTTATGCTAGCGACATCCAGACTGTGCTATCCTCGGAATGTGTGAAACTTGTCTTTCATGCTCTCGACGAGAGCTTTCTCCTTATTCTTATCGAAAAAATCAGACATAGGGTCCAGTCCTTTCGACGAAGGATCTGTAATGTGCACTATTAAGTCAACATCAATGGATACTCGCCTATCTAGCCACATATATCCTCCTTGCACACAACCTAGCAACATTTTCACGCATGCGGTGATCTCTTAGGTCCATCCAAAATGTGGTATCTCGAACAAGTTAAGAAGACCTGCTTTTTGCAACCCCCTAGCCCATGCATGTGGTTCTATGACGATCATGTGGGTCTCAAAACTAATGAATTTTATCAGGAACTTACTAGGTATAAGCTCTGGAAACTTCTTTTCATCTGTGATTCATGGTCAACATACTTTAGAGCTGGTATTAGACCTAACATATCCCCTTCTAATATGATGCCTTATGGGATCAATGGCTTAACTAATGGATACCTGACCTCTTTCTGTAAATGGACGTGTGCCATTGTCGAATTTCTTGGCGGGATCCCTGGGAAATCCTTTGGCTGAAGATGAAGCTTCTTGTGTTTCTTCGACTACTAGCGGCATTGCAGGATGGCTACATGCTTTCTTCTGTATTGAGGCCTATGTTGTTGCTGCCTTAGGTGCCATCTACCTCTACGACGATGGTTTCAACTACTACTTGGTTCTGGAACTCTGCTATGGTCTTCAACTCTGTAACTTCGACTTCTTCGACTGTGCAATCTTCAACTCTCTATGGTGAACAATAATCCCTCGTTGGTCCTTTGCATTATTTTATGCTTCATTGCCAAATGTAGTTTCCTTTCGCGCCTAATTTTTCAGTCTAATCCACTAATGGTTGTCATTCATTGCTTGCTTTTATTGCTTCATTACTTCATATCTTCAGTGAGTTCTCCGTTCGATTCTGCAATCAGTCAGATCTCCTGCAATTAATGTTACGTGGCGCCACTAATTTTCCATCATGATAACTCTTTATTGCACGTCCCGTTATGGTGTGTTAAATTCTCTTAGTTGTCATTTGCGTAGTCTTAGCTTTCTATGCAATCTCTTCCTTCTGCGGAATCTTGTTTTATTTGTCTATGTTTCCTTCCATTTCTTCTTCTTCTTATTTGCGACAGATTCCTGATCTTTATCTTTACTTACTAACCTAAACTTCTCTTTGTTTGCAACTTCCGACCTTTTCCCTTAACTTGTTCCATACTTTTTCTTGTTTTTCTTTCTTTTTCTTTCGTTTTCTATCTTTTCCTTCCTATAGTACACTATGATGCAATTTTAAGCTGCACAACTCCTCTAGTGCATGGAAGGTCGATTATTCCTATATAATCTCAACCGAGTCCCATTCACTATTCCTTCCATGACTTGTTCATCCAACTTCTCTAGCCGAACAACACTTGCATCAATCACATATTTGATCGCATATGGTCCTAGCCACTGCGTCCTGAACTTTCCTGGGTGTTGTAAGAACTTGTTTCCGTAAAGAAATACTAGATATCATGATCTAGGTGGATATCAGTGGCCACCCACCTTTTCCAACTGGCTCAAAACAGTTTTCTGGCAATTTTGACAATTTATTATTTTTAGCAGGTTTTAACTTCCGAGGCCATTTTGAGGGCCTAAATGAAGGTTTTTCGGGATCGAGCTCCTCAATGGTAAGTAAAGGTAGGATTGAGCACCCCCAAAATGAATCTCCTCGACGATACCTTTCCAACAGGCTATCATACACTTAAAACAAAGATCGTATGCAAAAGTTACGACCCCAGGAAGTTGATGCACCAACTTACCCAAACGAGGTCCACATGACTTTTGGCACTTCATCTCCTAGGGTTAGGTTCTTATATGTCGAGGGTTTTTGACATTCCTGTTTATTGTAAAAAAGGCCTTGAGAGCCTCATTGTAATGATCTTCTTGCGAATGCGAGTAGCCGTCACATCTATTCTTAGAGATAAGCTACCACCATTCTAGCAAGTCTTTCACTCTGTATTTTTACAGTCTCTGTACATTTCTTTCATTAATAGAAATCATGTATTACTGTATCTCTTTGTTTATGGTTGCATCTCTGATATATTTATGTTATATTATTGGATATACACAATATCTCTGTGCATTTCTTTATTATATCTTCGCTCTCATTTCGTGCCGAAAATAATCTGGATCAGTGGTATCAGAGCAGGCTGTTCTTTATCATTTTTTCAGTGCATGTCCTTGACGAGGTTTGAGTATAGAAAGTTGGGTCTCGAGCTTATCTCTCTTGAAGACAATCGCTCTCACACACCCAAGAAACCATCAATGGCGGAAGAAAAGAAAAACGACGGAACAAACGATCCTATCAGTGTGTTGCTTGAGCAAGCTCTCACGCGACAGAGGGACGAAATGATGGAGATTTTTTCCCACATCCTTCAACGCCTGCCGATAGAAACAGACGCATTTTCATCAAGTGACCACTTTGGAAGCACCTCGCCTTTTAAGGTACACATTAATTTTGATATTCCTGTATTTGAAAGACAGATAGATGCAGAAGCCCTAGAAAAATGGTTAACTCTGTTAGAAGGTTATTTCTCTGTTCACAATTTTTCCGACAAAGAAAATATCACCTTCGCACTCCTTAAAGCTCTCCCTCATGTCAAACATTGGTGGGAAACCTACTGGGAGCAAATTTCCATAGACGAGTGTGGAATATATGGGGCCGAGCCCACTTGGGATTTTTTTGTGGATGCGGTAAATGAACAGTATTATCTCGTTGGAAACTATAAGGACCAGTACATGAGATGGACCACACTGCGGCAAGAGAGGGGACAACTAGTTCTGGAGTTCACCAATACCTTCCATACCTTGCGCACCAAGCTGGGTATCAAAGACTTCGAACAACATTTGGTTCTGAAATACCATGGAGCTCTACACAAATACATCCAAACTGAAATGGATTTTCTGGATATCTCTTCACTCGGTGCTGCTTATCGATATGCTATTAAAATCGAGAAGAAATTTAAGCACCAGAACAAATGGGAGTTCGGGTCTGCAAATCCGCAACAACCAAAGTATGACAAAGATAACCCTAATAGACAGTCTCCCAAAAACCAGTCCAAGCCACAGGAAAAGAAGGGTCACGAGAAGACAAAGAAGGACACTGGAAAATGGTGCGATTTCCACAAAAGCCCCTGGAACAACACCGATGAATGTCGCTCAAAACAATCATTGGTGGCCGAGATCAAATACAAGGAGCTGAGCCTTGATTCAGAATCCGATTCTGAAAATACTGATAAAGGACAGATCATTGACGCAGACCCCACTGCTATTGTCACGATCGCAACAATTCAACTAGAAGAATCAATAGATCCTCAAGAGGGGGAGCGCCTTTTTCATTCACAGATGTGAGTGAAGGGGACCCCACTACATTTTATTGTTGATAGTGGAAGCCAGAAGAACCTCATCTCAACAGAGGCCGTCAAACAGTTGGGATTGTCGACAACACCACACCCACAACCATACAATATCGGGTGGCTTCGCCAAGGACGAGATCTTTGTGTCAGCCAACAGTGTTGATTGTCATATGGCATCCATCCCTTCAAGGATGAGGTATTATGTGATGTTGCCCCACTGGATGTCTGTGATGTTCTCTTGGGCCAACCATATATGTGGAAGCGCAATGCTGTTTATGAGTCTTGACCCCGCAGTGTCATTGTTTCTCTGAGGGGTCATCTCTATAGAATACCAGAGGTAGTTCCGACTACTGTTCCACCTAAAAAGTGCCGCAAGGTAGTATCTCATATTGTAAAATTTAGCTTCTCCACAATCTGTTCAGAAGGAGAACAGGACACTGCAACCACTACAACTTTTCCCCAATCACCTTCTATCCAACAGAAGCAGGTTGACAAGGCTGTAGAAAAATGCAAAGATTCTTTCTGCACACCGTCCTCTCATGTATCTCGACTCGTTGAACAACCTCGACCTCAACAGGTTCGTGACGGACTTCCATAAACTGAGCAGCGCAACGTCTCCAGCAAGACAAGTAGCTCACCAAGATGCAGATTCAACAAACACTTTTCCCTTTCCCCCAGGAACTCAACGCAATGGAGACCATTTCTTCCTAAGGATGGAGGATTGATCCAGGTGGATATCGGTGGTCACCCACCTTTTCCAACTGGCTCAAAACAATTTTCTTGCAATTTTGGCAATTTACTATTTTTAGCAAGTTTTAATTTCTGGAGCCATTTTGAGGGCCTAAATGAAGGTTTTTCGGGGTCGAGCTCCTCAATAATAGTTGAAAGCATGATTGAGCCCCCAAAATGAATCTCCTCGAAAATACCTTTCCAACAGGCTATCATACGCCTAAAACAGAGATCGTATGCAAAAGTTATGACCCCGGGAAGTTGATGCACCAACTTACCCAAACAGAGCCCACATGACTTTTGGCGCTTCATCTCCTAGGGTTAGGTTTTTGGATGTCGAGGGTTTATTGTAAAAAAGGCCTTGAGAGCCTCATTGTAATGATCTTCTTGCGAATGCGAGTAGCCGTCACATCTCTTCTCAGAGATACGCTGCCACCATTCTAGCGAGTCTTTCACTTTGTATTTTTACAGTCTCTGTACATTTCTTTCATTAATAGAAATCATGTATTACTGTATCTCTTTGTTTATGGTTTCATCTCTGATATATTTCTGTTACATTATTGGATATACGCGACATCTCTATGCATTTCTTTATTATATCTCCGCTCTCATTTCGTGCCGAAAATAATCCGGATCATCTCATGTCTGGAACTTCTTCTGCTTGATGTGTCTATCGTGCCATGCCTTTTCTTGTGCCTTATAAATTGCTAATGGAATCTTGCAATAAAGTGATCTTCCTCTAGTATTAGTATTTATGATAGCCTTTCTTGTACTGCTCCAAAATCCATAAGGTCTGTCATCGCCGCAATGCGCAGACTTGGTACATGAAATTCCATGGGCATGACTGCTTCTTGACCGAATGCTAACTTAACGGGTGTTTGTCATGTCAATTTCTTGCTTGTAGTTCTATAATCCTAGAGTATTGCAGGGATCCTTAAATCCTAGTGATCTCTCCCTTACATTGCACACCTTGGTCAGGACATTCTCAAGTATCTTGTTGAAGGCCTCCATCGTTCCATTTGCTTGCAAGTGAAATAGAGTGCTCTTTCAATGTTGTATATGGAACTCTTTTGTTAGAGCTGCAATTGTCTTGTTCAAAAAGTGAGTCCCCTGGTCGCTTATAAGTATTTTAGGACACCCAAACCTTGTAACTATGTTCTCAAACAAGAATTGTGCAGCTGTCTTTGCACTGCAATATATAACTCGTTCCACTTTTGTCGATCTTGTCAAGTAGTCCGTCGTGGTAATTATGTATCTGACTCCTGTTCTTCTTGCTGGTGGGTTAATTGGTCTGAAAAAATCCACTATCCATTTGTCAAATTCTTGTAAGGTAACTCACAGATTCAAGGGCATCTCATCCCTTCGTGATGGTATTCCTACTCTCTGACAAACATCACAACTCTAGCAATATTCCTTCACGTCCTTATGGAGGGTAGGCAACCATATCCTTGCGCACAAGATATTCTGTGTTGTTTCCTTTCCTGTGTAATTTCCTCTGACAATTCCATCATCTGCTTCTGCTAAAATCATGGGTCTTTCGTGTTCTAGCACACATCATCACAATATCCCATCTATGCCTAACTTATATAAGTTTCCTTTGATCAACTGGTAATTGGATGATCTGACCGCTAATTGTTTCTTCTGGGATTCTGTCATATCGGATGGAGCCACTCCTATGCTTAAGTATTGGGAAATTTCTTCAAACGGATCATCTACCATCTTGACTGAAAACAATTGCGCATCTGGTAAGCTATCATCTAGGTTACCTGTATCCTCTTGATCCGGATTATTTTCGGCACGAAATGAGAGCGGAGATATAATAAGGAAATGCACAGAGATATTGCAGATATTCAATAATATAACATAAATGTATCAGAGATGCAACCATAAACACAGATATACAGTAATACATGATTTCTATTAATCAGAGAAATGTACAGAGACTGTAAAAATACAGAGTGAAAGACTCGCTAGAATGGTGGCAACTTATCTTTGAGAAGAGATGTGATGGCTACTCGCATTCGCAAGAAGATGGTTAAAATGAGGCTCCGAAGGCATTTTTACAATAATCGGGAATGCCAAAAGTCCTAGACATCCAAAAACCTAACCCTAGGAGATGAAGTGCCAAAAGTCATGTGGGCCCCGTTTGGGTAAGTTGGTGCGTCAACTTCCCGGGGTCGTAACTTTTGCATACGATCTCCGTTTTAGGCATGTGATAGCTCGTTGGAAAGGTATCGTCGAGGAGATTAATTTTGGGGGATCAATCATGCCTTCGGATATCATTGAGAACCTCGATCTTGAAAAAACTTCATTTAGGCCCTCAAAATGGCCCCGGAAGTAAAAACCTGCTAAAAATAGTAAATTGCCAAAATGGCCAGAAAACTGTTTTGAGCCATTTGGAAAAGGTGGGTGGCCCCCGATATCCACCTGGATCACCTCTCCTGTTAGAATTTGCGACAAATGGTTTGGTCCTACATTTAGTTTTCCTGGCTTCACGATAACTTCAAAATCATACTCTTGGAACAATAACAACCATCTGTAGATCCTCCCCCCCAACACTGGTTTGTTCACTCGATATACGAGTACATAATGGTCTGTATACATCTTGAAGTGGGATCCCAACAGATAATGTTTGAACTTATGTAAGGCATACATCATTGCCAAGCCTTCCCTTTCTGTCATCGTGTATTTTTTCTCAGCAGTCAACAATTCCTACTAGCAAATGCAATCAGGTGATCTAACTCACCTTCCCTAGGTTGGGATTAAACTACACCGATCGCTATTGATGATGCATCCACATGGATGTGAAACTCTTTTTTCCAATCTGGTAATACTGGAATGGACACAATTACTAACTTATGTTTCAATACATCCAAACTCTTCTAACAATCTTTGTTCCACCAAAACTTAGCTTCTTTCTTAAATAACTTCTCCATTGGGGTTGTAATCTGTGCACATCCTTTAATAAATTTTCAGTAGTAACATGTATGACCCAATGTTGTTCTCAACTGTCGCACTGATTCAAGTGGTGGTAAATTAATGATCACTACTATCTTGGCCAAATAAGCTAACAAACCTTGCTTGCATACCACATGGCTTAACAATATCCCGAATGGTGCACCAAAAATACATTTCTTCAAATTTAATGAAATTTGATATTGTCTACATCAATTAAGCATCAACCATAGATTTTCTATGTGATCTTTCAACAGGCTAAAGACAATCCAACGATCTAGGTATACTTCAAGAAACTTGTTGGTTGTGGAGCTTGATTATCTTCCTGATTCAGAGGTCTTTGTTTTCAACCATGTTTATACCCCATGAAGACTGTACACCCCTCCATGCAGGGGGGGCTTGTCCCCCTTGCGAGGTCTAGGGGCAAGCCTGCCCCCGAAGGAAAAATTTCCTTGTAAATGTATATTGTAATTTCATAATAAATATGGACCATTCATTATAAGGTCGCAGATCTGATGGTAGAAGTTATGTTAGGTTTTTTTTCCCTAGAAGGAAACCCTCTTTTATGAGAGAATTGAATTGTGGCTGTGTATTGTTGTGAATATTGTATTTTGAGAGAGGAGACTGTGAGAGAAAGAAGAGGAAGTTACAATGGGTGTGTTGTAAGTTGTATCTCTTCATTTTGCTTGATAATAAAAATGAAGGACCTGGCAATTTCTCTGGTGGACGTAGCCCACACTGTGTGAACCACATATATATGTGTCTCTATTGTATTGTGTATCTTTTGTGTTTTATTTCCACATTTTTTATTTTATTTTATTGTTTCACGATCTTGTTTTTTTAACAACTGGTATCAGAGTGAAAGGTAACTTGTAGGAAAAGAGGGTTCTTGGTTTGAGTAGGAGCAATGGCGGAAGATAGAAAATTTAGGGTCGAGAAATTTAATGGCCAAAACCACTAGTTATGGAAGATGCAAATAGAAGATTATTTATATCAGAAGGATCTATTCCTACCATTGGGTGGAATAGCAAATAAGCCGATGGATAAGGAAGAGGAAAAATGGGAGGTTCTTGACAGAAATGCACTAGGGACGATACGACTAAGCCTGGCAGCGTCGGTAGCTTTCAATATTTCAAAAGAAAATAAAATGAAGGAGCTGCTGGACGCATTGGCTAAAATGTATGAAAAACCTTCGACGTCCAATAAGATATTTCTAATGAAGAGATTATTTAATATAAAGATGTCAAAATGTGGGTCTGTTGCAGATCATTTAAATGAATTTAATACAGTTACTAATAAGCTAAGTTATGTAAAAGTGGACTTTGATGATGAGGTCAAGTCTCTTCTAATCTTGTGCTCATTGCCAGAAATATGGAATGGCTTGGTCATGGCTGTAAGTAACTATGTATCTGGTTCAAACATTCTAAAATTTGATGATATTGTTGATGTTATCGTTAGCAATGAAATGTGGCGGAAAAAACACATGTGAGACATCAGGTAATGCGTTAAACATGGAGAACAAGGGAATACAAAATGATAGAGGAAAGGGTTCAGGGAACCGTGTGAATTATAGGAAGGGAAGATCCAAATCAAGACTAGGAAATATAGAGTGCTAGAATTGTGGGAAGAAATGACATCCGAAGAAAGACTACAAAGTTCCAAAGAAACAAAGAGATGGACAATAGGAGAAAAAACAGGAAGCAAATGTAACATGTGATGTATTACAAGATGCTTTGATTCTTTCTGTAGATAACATTTCCGAGTCTTGGGTAGTAGATTCAAGGGCTTCATTTCATGCCACACCCCATAGGAAGCATTTTCTAGATTATGTTCAATGTGATTTTGGACAGGTTCATTTGGGTGATGATGCACCATGCAAAATTGTTGGAATGAGAAAGGTAAAAATAAAGAAAAGGAATGGAAACCAATGGTTGCTGAAAGAAGTAAAACATGTTCCAGATCTAAGAAAAAATATAATTTCAACAGGGTAGTTGGAAAGTGAAGGTTGTATATCCATATTTACAGATAAGGTTTGGAAGGTCACCAAAGGATCACTGGTGATAGCAAAATTAGAGAAGGTAGGTACATTGTATTTATGTATAAGTAATACTGACTCTTCTATATATTTAGTTTCTATAGGAGTGGATACAACACTGTGGCATCATAGGCTTGGAGACATGAGTGAGAAGGGGACACAGATACTTCACAAAAGAAATTTGTTGCCAGATCTTAAACAAATTGATTTGGATTTATGTGAGCACTATGTTTATGGAAAACAGAAGAGAGTTAGTTTTCTCGGAATTTGAAAAGAAAAGAAGAGTGAAAGGTTAGAACTTGTGCATACATATGTATGGGGACCAACTCATGTATCATCTCTCGATGGATCTCGTTATTATGTTACTTTTATTGATGATGCAACTAAAAAAATTTAGGTTTATTGCATTTGACAAAAAAATGATGTTTTTGATACTTTTAAGAAATAGAAAGATTTGGTTGAGAATGAGATAGGAAAAATGTTGAAGTGTCTCAGATAAGACAATGGAGGTGAATATTGCAGCAAGGAGTTTGATGATTACTGTTCATACCATGGGATTGATAGAGAGAAAACAGTTCCAGAAACACCACAAGAAAATGGTGTGTCGGAAAGGATGAACAGGACAATCATGGAACGTGCAAGGAGTGTGAGATTGCATACTGAGTTTCCCTTACAGTTTTGGGAAGATTCTATAAGTACTGTTGTTTACTTAATAAACATAATACATTCAATCTCTTTGGATGGTGGAATTTTAGAGGAGGCATGGACATGTAAAAGGTAAACTATTCTTTTTTGAAGACTTTTGGTTGTGAAGTATTTGTCCATATTGATAAATAAAATAGAACAAAGCTTGAGGCAAAATCCAAGAAGCGTACCTTTATTGGATACAATGTTAAAGATTTTTGTTATCACTTATGGGATTATGAAAATCACAAAATCATAAGGAGTAGATATGTCATATTCAATGAGAAGGTCATGTACAAAGATCAGTTGCAGGGAAATAAACAAGAAAAAAAAAACCATAATACACAATGTTTGATGAGATCACTGAAAAATAAATTCCAAAGGTACCAGAAAATCAAAATGTACAATAACAGGCGTAGTAGGTACCTCAAACTCCTACACGTGTTGTTCAAAAATCTACCAGGTTAAGTAGACCCCCTGAATGATATTCTCCTTCATTGTATTATTTATTGTTGACTGATTCTGGTGAACCAGAATGTTATGAAGAGGCAATGCAGGTAGACACTAAAAAGAAGTGGGAGCAAGGCATGAAAGAGAAAATTTATAAATAAATGGACTTGGGACTTGGTTCAGTTGCATGCAGGAAAAAAAACATTGCAGAATAAATGAGTTTACAAGTTGAAGGAAGAAGGAGGAAAAAAAAGGTACAAGGCTAGACTTGTTGTAAGGGGTTTGCACAAAATAAAGGTATATATTTTGATGAAATATTTTCTCCTATTGTTAGATGAGTTCAATTAGGACTATTTTAAGTCTTGTGGCAATAGAATATTTTCATCTTGAACAGTCAGATGTAAAAACAACTTTTCTCCATGGGGATTTGGATGAAGATATTTATATGCAACAACCACAAGGGTATGAGGTCAAAGGGAAAGAAAATTTGGTATGTAGGTTGAAGAAGAGCTTGTATGGCCTAAATAAATCTCCAAGGAAGTGGTATTTGAAGTTTGACAGGTTTATGAAAAAACAAGGTTATAGTAGATGTCATTCTGATCACTGTGTTTATTTTAAAAGGATAGAAAATGGAAGCTATATTATCTTGCTATTGCATGTAGATGAAATGTTTGTTGTAGGGTATAATATGCAAGATATAAATGTGCTCAAGAATAAATTAGCTAATTCATTTGCGATGAAGGATTTGGGTGCTGCAAAACAAATCCTCGGTATGAGAATAACATGAGGCAGGAAAAATCACAAATTGACATTGTCTTAGGGTGAGTACATAGAGAAGGTGCTGGAAAGGTTTAGAAAGTAGAATACAAAACCGGTTATTACACCTTTGGTCAACCATTTCAAATTAACCAAGGAAATGTGTCCCAAGACACATAAGGAGATAAAATACATGTCCAGGGTCCCTTATTCATCAGCAGTTGACATCTTGATGTATGCGATGGTTTACACAAGATCAAATATTGCACATGCAATGGGAGTTGTGAGCAAGTATATGAAAAATCCACGTAAAGAACATTGGGAGGCAATAAAGTGGATTCTTAGGTATTTGAAAGGCACTTCTACTCATGCATTATGTTTTGGAGGTTCATAAACTATTCTACAGGGATATGTTGATTTAGATATGGGAGGTGATAAATATAGCAGGAGGAGTACCACATGGTATGTTTTTACTGTAGGTGTAACAATAGTAGGTTGGATTTCAAAACTACAAAAGGTTATTGCACTTTCAACAACATAAGCAAAGTATGTTGCTGCTATAGAGGATAGTAAATAAATGATTTAGTTACAGAGGTTTATGGAGGAATTGGGAAAAAATAAGGATAATATAAGGTTGTATTGCGATAGTGAGAGTGCCATTCATCTTGCAAAGAATTCAACCTTCCATTCAAAGATTAAGCATACAAAACTCAGGTACCATTTCATATGATCCGTCTTGGAAGATGGACATCTGAAGTTGGAAAAGATAACCAGGGAGAAACTGAGTTCCTGCTTAGTTTCAGTTGGTCTTCAATAATGAAGGTGAAGATGAGAAATTTTCCAGGTCCAAGAAGGATCATAGTCCAATAGATACAATAACAGTGGAGTTTTTGTGATCAGTCTCCATGTGGGAGATTGTTGGTTGTGGAGCTTGATTATCTTCCTGATTCAGAGGTATTTGTTTTCAGCCATGTTTATACCCCATGAAGACGGTACACCCCTCCACACAGGGGGGATCATCCCCTCAGCTGGGGGGTCTGGGGGAAAGCGGGCCCCCAGCGGGGGTTCGGGGGCAAAGCCCCCAAAGGAAAAATTGTCTTGTAAATGTAAATTGTAATTTCATAGTAAATCTGGACCGTTCATTATAAGGTCACATATCTGATGGTAGAAGTTATGTTAGGATTTTTTTCCCTAGAAGGCAACCCTCTTTTATGAGGGAATTGTGTTGCAGCTATGTATCATTGAGAATATTGTATTCTGAGAGAGGAGACTGTGAGAGAAAGATTCATAGGAAGTTACAATAGGTGTGTTGTAGGTTGTATGCCTTCATTTTGCTGAATAATAAAAAGGAAGGACTTGACAATTTCTCTTGTGGATGTAGACCACACTGGGTGAACCACTTATATCTGTGTCTCTATTGTATTGCGTATCTTCTGTGTTTTGTTTCCACATTTGTTTTATTTTATTGTTCTGCAATCCTGTTTTTCTCACAAAACTGATGAATAAACTCCTTAAATGTTGTTACAACTACTCTAGAAAACACAACAGGTGCATTATTTAACCCAGACAACATCACTGTGTACTAGAATCTCCCCCACTCCATCACAAATGTCATCTTGTGTTTGTCTTATGACACAATCTTTATTTGATGGTATCCTAAAAAGTTGTTGATGAATGAATATGCCTCTTATCCTCCTATGTTTTCCAATACTTCATCTGTAAAGGGGGTCAGGAATGGGTCATGCAAGCATACATCATTCAATTTTCTCAAGTCTAGACAAATTTTAAGATCCCTCTCCTTCTTATCTTCAACCGCCATCGAACTTATCCATTCAGATTCTGTGGCGGGATCAATTATACTAGCTTCTATCATCCTCTCAAGTTGTTCTTTCACTTTTTCTTTATACATTGGATTTAACCTGTAAGGTTTATGTCTCATTGGTTTATCATATGGTTTCAGTGAAATCTTCATCTCGCCTAACTCTCCATCTATTCCATTCATCTATGAAAAGGTGGTTGGAAAAATATTTTGATACTCACGCAATAAGTATCTGATCTTTTCCATGTTCTCACCATTCCAATAATCCCCAATTTTTGCAAAATTTGGCTTCTCCTCTATGCCAATTTTCACTTTTCTCACTCTTATGGGCTTCACGTATGTGCTTGATTCAAGTGTTGGACCTACTATGTCGTGTTCCCCTTCAATTTCTAATAATTGTACATTTCTCGGATCTTCTTCATCATTGTCGTCCTCAGTAATATTATAACATTCCAATGATTCATGAGATGTCATAGACTCTCTATGTGCACTATATGTAGGTACAAAATCTACTTGTCCTTCTTCCATAAAAATTTATCATCTAATGACTTGTAAGACTGCATCAACTAAAGGTGACTCAACTTTAAAAGTAAATGTTACCTTAAAGTTTTGGATGAGATCTTTCGAATTTTTCGTTCCTCTGTGCACTTCTAACTCTAGGTACCAATTCATGGGAACTGTCTCTAGTGTATGTATGAACCTGTGCATCCATTCCTGCTTCGACACTTTATTTCCAAGATGTCATACATCTCTTTGCATGGTCTTTCAAATCGCTCATGCCTGTATACTTGGGCATATTATTCTCTGTTCCAAATCTGATTTGCATTGACCATTTTCAATGTTGCTAATCCTCTATCCCTTCCTTGTGGGTTTACCACCATCTCACCGGGGTCGCTCTCAATGCAACATCTAATGACAAAAAACTTTGTTGTTCAGGTATCTGCAGCTCGAATTCGTTTACAAAATAACTTACCTCAGTTACTCTATCAAACTTTGGCGTATCATGTACCTCTATTCCGTTTTAGCACAAAGAGAGAGTAATGCACATACACCTTCTGGTCGATACTTCATGCAATCAATGCTGCCAATATTCAAGTCCTTCCTCCGAGTCTAATGCAAAAGAGATTATGATTCTCCAACTAAGCGCACCATCTCCAGTGGGATCGACGTAGTCATCTATCCATGCAGTCATATTATATAAGTTATCAATTTCCTTTCTTCCGGGCTCCACATATCTTCTTTCTTCCATAAGGTTTAATGGCGCAGTGAATTTTAAGCCCCCTCCTTGAAAAATCATCTCTCTTTTCTTCAAGTTGATAATTGCCCAATTTTTGAAGGCCCAATCTAGTCCAAGCAAAGCGGGGTATGGCTGGATGTTATCCACAATCTGTATGAATTCAAAATCAGCTACACTACACACTCGATCTATGTTCAAAGGTACTGCTACCAGTATCCCAATTGATATTATCTTATGCTGGTTAGCCAATCTCAACTGGAAAATTGACCACAATAACTTCAGTTTCCCCATCATTTATCACATCTGTCTTGGAAGAACATTGACGTCTGATCATAATTCCAAGATGACATTATTCATGTCATATTCTCCTATCTGTGCACTCAATCTAAATTCTCTGTTTGTCATTTTCTTGCGTAAGACTTGGTTCACTACTTTCTGTGCCATATGTACTTCTCTGTCTTGTGTACATTGATCAATCATCTTGCACAGTGTATTCAATTTTGTCTCATCCTGCATAAATTCTAAACAACTTTTTAGAAAGTCCTTCAAAGTATTTACCTTCTAGATTGTTCTGTTTGGAATAGTGTAGTCATACACCGACGACATATCATATATGGGTGGTGTCTTTGACGTTGAAGTTATCCAGTATGGTCCTAATATATCTTTCCTTGCTTTCTGATAAGTTTCCCTTTCTTCTTGTGGATTAAATTCTAGCATGGGATCATCTTCTTTCCTTATCCATTTTCCCACCCCTTTCCCCTTCTCCGTCGCAACTGGTCCGGTTCTTTTTTCATTGTGTGTAACAACTGTTATTTTTGGTTGATCGTCGTGTTCTTCAAGGACTATCATCTGCAGGTTCTGGTTTTGATTTTGATGCTATGTATGATGTTGGTTCTAAGTCCCTCTCCCTTTCCATTTTTCTATTAATTGAGGACAGTCTTCTATCGCATGATCCAAGGACCTGCAATATGTACATGTCGTTCAAGGATTTGGGAAATCTCTTTCTAATTGTCCTGGTTGATTGTAGTTGTAAAAAATTATTGGTCCTCTACATCCTCGACTAAATCCTCCACATCATCGACCTTTGCCGAAACCTCCACATCCACCCTGATTAAATACCCTTGGAGTGTTATACTATGGAATCCCTCCTTCTGCTGCAACATTTTCCTCTTGAATTATGTATGCATTTAAAGTGCGCTCTCTCATCAAGTCAAATGCGTGACAGTCTTTCTCATCGTGTCCTACCAATTTGTAAAAGTTACAAAATAAATTTCTCAGGGTGCTATGATATTTTTGTAGTAGGGGACAATAAGTCAGATGATTTCCCCATGCATTACATATCTTGTAGTACCCCACTCCTTCTTCCAATGAGTTCGGTGCTCCTCTGGCCATATACTACACGAAGGCTAAAAACTCTTCATTTCTATGGCCTTTTGTCTTGGATGTTATAAACCAAACATGTTCATGCTTATCCTTTTCCTTCGTTATCTCTGATAATTGAATTCTTAGTGCAATCAACTGCGACTATACTTGCACCATCTCCTACAGGAGATGCTTCTAATTTCATCATAATTTCCAATGCTTCGGGCTGCAACATGACCCTCTGCTGTGTTAATGGACAACGAACGTGCGGTAATAGGCATGCTATAAACCATTCTTAGTGTTGTTCGTTAGGAATCTAAAAGGTTAACCTATCCATTACATCTTTAAATATATGGTCGTAATCCCACACTGTCTCATTCCATACTTTCTTAATTTCCTTTAGCTCTGTAATATATTGAGATTCGAATTTTGGCTTCCTGAATTCCTTTAGCAATGCTTGTCTAATTTATGCCAAATTTCTTGACTGTCCAGTCAGTGTAGTGGTCTGAAACTTCATATACCACAACAATGCTCCGCCTTTGATCGTCGTGGCCAAATGTGCAATTTTCGTCGCCTCATTCTAGACATTCTTTGCAGTCCATATTGTGTCACACATAAATAAGTGTTACTTAGGGTCCTACACCCCTGTTCCCTGAAAATCATGCATTTTCAATGTATGATCTACCCCTGCCATTGTATTAGGTGTTGTACTTACCCTTGGTGATGTTGTCTGGCTCTGTTTTGTTGTGTTGTTCTTTCTATTCTGACTATTGCTCTGACTTCCTTCAATTATTACAAGTACTCTTGAACAAGCCTCAATTCCTGCTTCAATTCTTAATGATGCACATAGGGTTGTGGGTTCAACGTAGATTCCAATCCAAGATGGACTTACTTCTTCCAGTAGGTAGTAATGAGGATCTATTTCTTTCCTTTTCCTTTCTCTATATAGTGTGATCTAAAGTTCTGCGCATGGGTCACTTTCCTCAATTTCTTTGTGCTTCTCTCCTTTTCTAGCCACAGTCTCCATCTTGCCGTATCCAAAACTTTTTCCATAGTGAAATACTCCAATATCTCCACCTGAGTTAGTATATTCTCTCGGCATCCTCAGTGTATCCACTCCTTACTCATCCTTCCCACTCTCAGTCCTTCCTCCAGTCATCCCCCAGTTCCCCTATGTGTGCGAAGGTGCTTAGTTGTTAGAATCCACCTTCATGGCATTTTTTCCCATATTAACATATTTATCCAAGTAGATAATGAGTTCAAATATATTCCATGCATACCTTTGAAGAAGTCCCTTTCCGTGACATTATAAGACTGGATACAATCTACTGCAAATTCTGTGATATAACCCCACAATATACTATTCAACTAAAAATCTACTACGCGAGAAACCTTGTTACTTATTGTACCGAGTTGTCTAATTAGGTTAGGAGTCCAATTCCTCGAGGCTTCAATTATGTATCTCCCAAACTTATCCACTAACATTCCTAGCCATTCAATTAATATTATCAGAAATTCACCAAAGAAAATTTCATGTAGATATGTGAAAACATACCTTTGTAACTACTGTTCGTCACTGAGCCTAGGGTTTCTATTTTTTTCTTTGGCAAAGTCTCGCTTCTTCCTTTCCAACCATTCTTCAATTTCTTCTCTATTTGGCCTCCAAAACATTCCCTTCAATTACAGTTCCTGGTCTTAGCAATGGAACCATTTGTTGGTGCACATGGGGCAGACCCCGGGTTAAGCATTCAATTACCAAAAAAACCCTTAGATACCGACCCTTTCGGCATCACCTGCAGAGCAAGTGAAGTCTCACCCGAGGCATCTAGAGGGGTTGCAGGAACCAAGGTTTTGTAGTGCTGAGAGGAAGTGAGGCATAATTAAAGTCTTTTACTAATGTGCATAGTTTTCATGGCTACAATTACTTTGTTATGAAACATAATATATGGGAAACATTACAACATCATACATTATCCATACATTCAACATAAACCAGAAAACAACATATATTGCAAAAACATCAGAACACAGAGATTTACGTGGTTCACCCAACTTGGGCTACATCCACTACGACTGACTTCTTATATTATTCATTAATAGATTTCTTACAAATGTGCACTGTGCTACAAGATATGCAACAGTAATATCATCCCAAAACTACCTGGCCATTATGCTACAGTGTGAGTTCACTCAACCATAATACATATTTATTCCTTCGCTCATCTCTCTTACTCAAATAGCATTCAAAACTTACTTCCTCCCATTATCACTCTCTCTCTCTCTCTCTCTCTCT
>ML779349.1:142753-173400 GCA_009831015.1 Picea engelmannii
TATATATATATATATAGATATATATATATAGGCCATATAGAGAGGGGAGTGGATGATATATCTATGTGATGTAGGCTAAGTGCCAAGGGTTGAATTTGTGTGATCAAGGCTTTGTGCATTTTATGTAAGGCTTGCAGAGCCGAGTGCAAGTCCCTGTGAGAGACGATAGAAGGCTTTGTGTTGTAGTGAAAGGAAGAAGGATATAGCGAGCTACGCAGATCTTATGTCCTATGCAAAGAAGGATTATGATGGCTATGTGATGTAACCTGATTAGCTGAAGCTACTAAAGAAGAAGACTTTGTGGACGTAGCCCCAAGGTGGGGGTGAACCACAGTAAATGTGTGTGTTGTGCTTTGTGCCTCGACCTGATGTGTTAGTCTCTTTCTTTGCTAAGTGCTTTGATGTGTTTAGATAGATCTATTTATGCTTTGTGCTTCTAAGATATGACTGAATGTTATATATGGTATGTAATATGCTTAATGTTTGATCTGCCGAATCTAACCTATCTTGTTGTGGCTAAGTGTTGAATTATCTTAGATCTAAGTACATACTGCGATGCTCTGTGCTATCTGCAAAGTATCATGAGGGTTGAATATTGATGAGTAATCTATGCTAGGTGATTGCTAAGTGTTATAATCATAGATCTGTGTCCCAGCTAAGGTTGTAGAAACCTGAGTCTTGCAACCACCCCTACCTCTACCTTGGGTGAGACTTCATCTGCTTCACAAGTGTTTCCGAAAGGGTCAATAGCTAGGGTTTTGTTGGTGCGCTGTTGTAGCGTTGAACCCTGGGTCTGCCCCTGTGCCAACAAATGGTTATGTTGCCAGGACCTGAAACTATGATTGCTGGGAACTGAGCAGAAGAAGCTTTGTGAAAAGATTCGTCCTGAAATTGTGGAAGCTCTGTGCATGGATCTATGCCCTAGTGCGTAGTGATCCACTTGATCTGAAAAGATCTGTGCTGAAGAAGGAAGGAAAGATATGAAGGAAAGAAGTCAGATCTACAAGAAAAGAGGTTGATACTAAAGAAAATAAGTAAGATCTGTAAGCTCTATGCTCCGATAAAGGTAAGAATAGTTAAAAGTTCTTAGATCTGGAAGCTTTGTGCTCTGTAGAAGTAAAAGAAGTGATTTTTTTTTCTAAAGTATGGATTTAGGTATGCTTGATAGATTTTGTCCTAGCTTGAAAACTAGGGCATTATTAGATGAAAGAACATTTGATATGAATAGATCTGATGAGAATAATGAAAGATATGTTATACCTATGCATAGAAATAATTTTTGGACTAACCAATGGATGCAGGATCCTAGAAAGAAATTTTTGTAGGCTAGCCATTATGACCCTAGAAAGAAGTACAAGGAAAGTTGGGGATCATTGAAGAGAAAGAGAGGATTAACTCTTTGTTACAGTTGCAGAAGACCAGGACATCTTGCTAAGGAATGCCCTGGGAGAAACCCTAGTTGCCTCTGTTGTAAGGCTATGGACCATGAAGTACTGGATTTCCCTAGAATGATTGCTAAAATTGAAAAGATGAATATGGAGCAAGCAAACCCTAAAGGAAATCAAGAGACTAAGATTATAGAAGAACCCCAGAAAGAATAAGAGATTATATTGCTGAAAATGAAAGAAACCCTAGATGAACATAAAGATGCTAGTTTGTCAGAGATCTTCAAAGAAAAGGAGAAAATAGAAGTAAGAATAGGAGACTTCGACATTGACTGTGCTCTGGATGAGGGAACATAGATGAACATTATGACATAAAGTACTTGGGAAACCCTAGGAAGGCCTGCTATGGTTCCTTCACTAGGAAAAATAGGGTTGTTTAAAGGAAAAATGGTAACCCTATGTGGCAGGATTACCCAGATAGCTATGAGTACCCATGGAGCTTCGACAGAGGAAGAATTCGAAGTTATTAAATTTATTGAGGACTATGCCTGATTTCCAGCTTTGTTAGGCAAGATCTGGATTGAAAAAGACCAAATCCGAAGAAAAGAAGAAAAGGAAGCCCTAGAATAGAAGAAGCAAGAACTCATGGAATTTATGACTAGAAGGATCACCTACTTGATGGAAGAACAAGAGAACAGATCTAAGATATTAAACACCAGAGACTTGGATATCGAAGCTATAAGAGTATTAGAGGAACCAAAGAAGACTGAAATACCTAATCCATATGATGAAGGTGTATTACCCTTGGATCTAAAGAAAGAATCTCAACATCGCAAAGTGACTATGTCGAGAGAAGATAAGAATCAGAGTGGAAAAAGGATGACTGAGATTAATCTCACTAGGAAGAAGGCTAGGAATCTAAATAAGAAGAGAGACAAGATTGAAAAGTTACAAAAGATTCCAAAGGAAACTTTGCAGAATGAAAAATTGCAGGAATTGAGCTTCGCCAGGATCTTAGAACAATGACATACGACACTTCGTTGTGGCGAAGAAATATAGCCGTTGGACCGATATACCCGTTCGAATTTCACCCTGAATGGATAGAAAAACATTAAAGGATCACCACCAGACTGTTGGACCACACCATAATGGGTGGATCAACATTCATGAAAGCTTCATACCCGTTGCAAGTAGATCATTGAGAAATTTCCTATTTAGATCACCGTGCTGTGCTTGAATAACACTTTTTCCAATTGAAAAATTGAAGCCCGCAGAACTAGTGATTGTCTACAGTGACCATTGGAAGTAGATTGTTCATCCTAGTGCAACATTTTGAGATCATCGTGACCCCTATTATCTTTCCTGAGTGCGTATGTTCGACGAGCTCACCGAACTTGAGGAATCCGTCACAGAGGTCCTTGTCTATTTAATGATCGAGAGAGTCATGTCGGAAAGAAGAATGTCCACCAGAGTCCTAGCATCATCGATGGGAGGAGTGAAAGCCTCCCTGTTGACTACTCAAGCAGGAACATCTCGAACCGACTCAGAAAGAAGAACTAAGCATAAGGACGACATAGCCAATGTGAAGTTAGTGCCATCCATCCTACCAGCTTACATACCCCCTCTGAGCGGTGAGATTAATAGGGACAGTGTCCCTAGAGACTTTGAATACACCCTAGTCACTGCATATCTACTGAAAGGAGTATGCACCTACCGCGTAGATCAAGATCGAGTTACAATGTTGAATTTTTGCAATTTCAACCTGGGGGACCATAAAGCTTACATCATGCTCGCCTCGTATAAGTAATTGATGAGAACTAAGGTAAATAATTCGAATCTCATCCCTCAGCAATAGACGATGAACCTCGTCCAGTCTACTTTGCTCAACGTTATGAAAATACCGCACTTCGGCAGACACCAGGAGGTGAATGTTTGTATAAAATTGCTGCTAGCAAGTTACCACAGAGGATACCTATGGTTAGATGGTCACATAACTGTTGATCCGGTGCTAATCAATAGGATCATCGGGATTAGCATGCAGGGCCCTGATCCCCATGAGTACTATCTTGGAAAGACCGCAGATCGCGCTCTTGTGTAGAAGATCAAAGAAGCCTATGGTGATGTTTATAAAGGTGTGAGAGGCTACAAGGTAGCTTCTATTGAAAGTGGCGCAATGCGCCTTGCATGCCAACGGATCGCAGGGAAGTTGGTACGTAAGAATCGACCAACACAAGTATCTGGTTTTTTAGTTGACCTCGCAGGAAAGTGTGCAGAGGGACTACATATGAACTGGGTGAAGTACCTCGTGAATCAACTGGAGATTGATTGCAGAGAAGCCCAGGATCAGGGGCATGAATTCCATTTTAGCTGGCTCCTGATACTGATCGGTTTTTTTGCATGGGAGCTACCGGAAGGTGCAACTTTCCTGGACCTTGACCCCTTTGAGCCACTAGCCACGAAGTTCAGTACATTATGGTACTCGAATGACATGAGAAAGCAATGGAAATCGAATGTCATTTTCCACATGTACTATAACCAATTGAAAGCATCCATAAGGAGTGAACCATGCATAACCCCGAACACTTTACAGATATTTCAACCTCTGATAAAGTTTAGCGTGGACCGCCAGTAAGACAAAGAAAGAAAACACGACGAAGAAGATTGAAGAAATCCAGGATGTTGACAACCTATCTATAAGGACGGCTTCCATTACACCAGATGAAGAAGGTGATACAGAAACTCAGAAAGTCAAAGTACCGCCGCCTGGGGCCGAAGAAGACTCATCGAAGAAAAAGAAGGTCTCACCTTTGAAACCTTCCTCCAGAAAGAAACCAAGAACCTCTGTAACCAAGATGCGAACTGCCCTCACGTTGGATGACTTTGATTTCATTGTTGCAGTGGTCAATGATGCTTCAAAGGAAATCATAGAGAAGCAAGAGGCGAAGCAGGAACAAATGTATAGCCAAATTGAGATCGTGCTATAAGGAGTACAACAAGCACTCTAGTCTAGCTGAGAAATCTCTACTGCACCTTTGCCAGAAGGAACAACAGAAGTGGGAGATGAATCAATTCATCTTCGCAAGATTGTTGATACAGTCGAAGTATGCCTTCGACATGCTTAGGAAGAAAAAGAGCAGGCCACCCAGGCCCTAAAGAAATCACAGGAAGAAATTATTGAAAAACCTCAAGCCGCGCAACAAGAGAAGAATGCTCTCCAGGCACAATTTGAAGAAGACAGAGTGAAGATCCAAAAAGAGAAAGAGCAGTTGCTCGTAAAATAGATAGGAATTGAAGAAGCAATCAACAGAGAATTTCGCTCTGTGACCGGCTTAGAGCAGAAGGTCGAACAACCCATAGAGAACCAAGTGACGAAGCTAGCTGAATTCATTTAACAACTTCAATAAAGGGTCGTGGAATTAGAGCTTCAGACCATACCACAGACTCTACAAGAAGTGCGCAACAAGTGAGAATTGAATGCTCAGAGCACAATTGAGAGGATTAAAACACTTTCTATAGAATGTAAACAACTAAGTAGGAGAAGTGCGTAGATATATGAACAACTATATGAAGACCCAGAGTTGAAGAAACTGGAGTCCCAACTCCAGGAAGCAAAGCAACATGACGATACAGTACAGGCGCAGCTCAAGCTCCTGTCACCCATTGAGAGGATGAAGAGATCCCAGGAACAATGCATTGCCCAACAACTTGTTCTTACCATGCAGAACAAAGTGATGGAAGTCACCTAGAAACTCCATCCGAGCCAGAAGGTGGCCTACCTACTATTTGAAGAAATTGAAGGCCAAGGAACACTACTATAACAAGTAGTTGCTACAGTCGAGAAACAACTAGAAGTACTTATCAGCAAAGTGGTTGTTTAGGAATTCACTGAGCAAGAAGTAGTAGAACAGAGACAAGTCGAAGCAGCTCGAGCTAAGCTCGAGACCTTTGAGGCAAAGTTACCCAGACCTGAGTGACTCGGGACGAGTCACAGGTGAGTGTTGGGGGCCTGTTGGCCCTTGACCAAGTTTTGAGGAAAACTTGGTCATATTTGACCATTTTTGGGACTTCAACATCTTGTCAAAGATGGATTGCAACATGAAGCGAAAATCATGGAAGCTAGACCCCTTTTTGGGTTTTTGGGGATAATGTAATGAGATTGGGATGTCGGCCCATGGGTTTACCCATGTTTAGCCCTATTTTGTATATATATATATATATATAGATGTCTAGTCCATATAGAGAGGGGAGTGGATGATATATCTATGTGATGTAGGCTAATTTCCAAGGGTTGAATCTGTGTGATCAAGGCTTTGTGAATTTTATGTAAGGCTTGCAGAGCCGAGTGCAAGTCCCTGTGAGAGACGATAGAAGGCTTTGTGTTGTAGTGCAAGGAAGAAGGATCTAGCGAGATGCGCAGATCTTCTATCCTATGCAAAGAGGGATTAGGATGGCTATGTGTTGTAACTTGATTAACTGAAGATAATAAAGAATAAGACTTTGTGGACGTAGCCCCAGGGTGGGGGTGAACCACGGTAAATGTTTGTGTTGTGCTCTGTGCCTCGACCTGATGTGTTTGTCTCTTTCTTTGCTAAGTGATTTGATGTGTTTAGATAGATCTATTTATGCTTTGTGCTTCTGAGATATGAATGAATGTTAGATCTGGTATGTAAGATGATTAATGCTTGATATGCCGAACCTAACCTATCTTGTTGTGGCTAAGTGATGAATTATCTTAGATCTAAGTACATACTGCGATGCTCTATGTTATCTACAAAGTATCATGAGGGTTGAATATTGATGAGGAATCTATGCTAGGTAATTTCTAAGTGTTATAATCACATATCTGTGTCCTAGCTAAGGTTGCAGACACCTGAGTCTTGCAACCACCCCTGCCTCTACCTTGGGTGAGACTTCATCTGCTTCGTAGGTGTTGCCGAAAGGGATGGTAGCTAGGGTTTTGTTGGTGTGCTATTGTAGCATTGAACCCTGGGTCTGCCCTTGTGCCAACAAAATGTGACTTGATTGTGAGCTTGTCGATAACCCATGAGAGTATGTTTCACGACTCTTTCCATGCCATTGATGTTGATAGCAGATTTTTTTTCTTTAGCAACCAAGTTAAAATGTTGAACAATTGTTTGATGTGTTGTCTTTAATGACAATCTCCATGTTGCTTGCTATTTTGTTTTGTTAGAGAAAAAAATTACAGAAAATGGCACTAATTAACATTTCCCATGAACTATCAAAGCTCACATCCACTCATATTTTAAATGCATGGTATATTGTGTTCATGTTGTTTTTTTAAGGTGGGGGAGGAGGAGCACCTATATTTTATAGTGGCAGAGGAAATCCTAGAGATGGAGTTGGTTCAACTACGCTCTTTTAAGGGGGTGACCTCTCTCCCTTTTTCATCATCTATTGATGATGTATGAAACATCACCATTTCTTCCTACTCTACATCATATTACACCCCAAAATATGTAATCCATAAGATGAATCGATAGGGATTTCATTAGTGTATGTTTGATGCATTGTTTTTTCTCACCTCTATCCTTTTGCATTTCCTTTGACCTGTTGAGGAATAGGGTGGAACTAGTTATGAAACAAACAAACAATTTTGCAGATAATTGAAGAGCAAAAATAAAGTGTGAAGACAAAGGTGGTGTCTAAAGAAACTATTATAGAACTTAAGGAGAGCACACTCTGATCAAAACATTACAATGCATATTGCACATCTCAATCTGCATGATCCACATGTACTTAACTTGTTTGATGAGAATGAACCGGATTTATGAGTGGAACAAAATGAATAACATAATGAATACAATAACATAGAGATACAGATAAAAACAACATATATCCAATGAACAATAACTTCTATTGAATAAATAAAATAGGCTGAAACTGTAAAACTATAGAACTGAAAACAACTTGCTTGAATGGTGGTAGCTATCTCTGAGAAGAGATGTGGCTGCTACATGAATCCGTCTGATAAGAATGATTACAATGAGGCTCTAGAGGCCTTTTCAACATTACTCATGAATGAAAAAACCCTAGACATCTAAAAACCTAACCCTAGGAGATGAAACGCCAAAAGTTATGTGGGCCCCGATGGGTAAGTTCGTACCTCAACTTCCCGGGGTCATCACTTTTGCATACGACCTCCGTTTTAGGCGTGTGATAGCCCATTGGAAAGGCATTTTTGAGAACTACACATTATGTCATCAAATTGACTCCATATAATGTTTGACTATGGAAATCCAAAAAATCATTGTTTAGGGCCCCAAAACAACCCTAGAAGTACAAAAATATGTGCTGACATGAATAATTTCAAAATAATCCAGTTGGATTAGGTGGGAGGCCACTAGTATCCACCTAGAATATGTGTAGAGCTTCATAAAAATCCTGAAAGTGCAGAACCCACAATTACAAATAAGTATAGAAGAACGTGTTGAACTAAAAATTGTCAAGAGGAGCCAATTGGAATAGGTGGGTGGCCACCAATATCCACATGGATCAGTCCTCCCCCTTAGGAAGAAATGGTCTCCATTGCGTTGAGTTCCCCCATTAGGGGAGGAAAACTCTATTGAATTTGGCCCCAGGTGAGCCATTTTCCTTGGTGTAGGAGTTTCCCTGCCTTGACAACCCGATAAAGATGGATCCTCTGCTGGAGAGTGCCCTTGACTTGTGTGTTCACTATCTGATTAGTGGATTCCTACTCGATGCAGTCATAGTTCATCTCTATTGGTGTCATTTTCTCGATGATCTATCAGGTGTCCAATAATGGTGGAAAATATGGCGAAAGGAGGTCCACATTGAACACCGAGTGCAAACCAAGGATGGGTGGAGTTTTGAGCTCAAAATAATTTCTACCCACATCCTTGGTGATAGTGTAAGGCCCATAGTGAAGTGGGAAGAGCTTCCAATGGGGCCCTGTAAGGCACTCTTTGTGAAAATGTAACCAGACCTTGTGTCCCATCTAAACTTGATGTGGTACCTAATGTTGATCATGGCGTTTCTTTTACTTAGCATTGGATTTATGCAAAATCTCATGGAAATGTCGATGGATGTGCTGAATCTTCTCAATAAACCTAGTGGCTTTGTCGGCCTTAGAATGAACATGGGAATATTATTCCTAAGAGGTAGTGAAACATCAATGGGACTCAAGGGTTGGAATCCCAACTCTAACTGAAATGGGATATGGCCGGTGGAGCTATGGAGAGCCCTATTGTAGATGTGCTGAATAGAGGGAAGACTCTCATCCCATGTACATGGATGTTTAGAGTTGTACATGCGCAGGATGTGCACAATCATCCGATTGACGACCTCTATTTGGCCGTCGGTTTGGGGGTGGAAAGCAGTGGATTTAGTGAGCTTGGAGTCCAATAGTGACTAGAGACTTGACCAAAATGTGTTGAGGAACCTGATGTCCCGATCGGAGATGATGGTCTGTGGTATCCCAAAATGAATCACACTCGTTCAAAGAAGAGATTGACAGTATCTATTGCTATGATGCTCTTCTTGCAGGCTGTGAGAATGGCCATCTTCAAAAACTAATCAACTACCACAAATACCTGATCATTTACTTTCTTGGTGGATTGAAGTTCATACATGTAATCCATCGAGATGGATTCCCAAGGCCTCTTGGAAGTAGGAAGATGGGTGTATAAGCCTTGCTTCTTGATGGCTAGCTTGGTAATGGCATAGGAAGTGCAAGATCTGATATACTTGTTGAGGTCCTCTTGAAGTTTTGGCCAATAAAAATGTTTCTTTATAACAACCACAATTTTCTCCATGCCAAAATGTCCTACCATACAACTGTAGTGAGCCTCCCAAATCAAATTTGCATGCTCGCTTGAAGGAACACAAAGATGGTCGAGATGGCATAACCGTCCATTCTGAATGTGGAAATCATTGACATTCACACTTGTACCCAAGAGGTGATAGGTGGTGGTGAAGTCTGGATCTTACTGAAAGATTTGGAGCCACTCATATGCCTCATGTCCACAAGAATGGAGCACGGTGGTGAGTGCATCCATGGGAGGTCGACTAAGGAAGTCAACAAACATGATTTGTGCTCCCTGTCTTATACTTGATGTTGAGATGGAACTGCTGCAGGTACGTGGACCACTTTTGATGGTGGTCATTCTACAACTTATCCTGTGTCTGTATGAAATGTAGAGGCTTTGATAAATGTGTATGATTGTTTCATTTCCCAGAATGTAATGTTTCCATTGAAGACATGCTTTTATAATGGAATACATTTCCTTGTCATAGGTGGGGTATTTCTAGATAGTATCTGAGAGTGTCTCACTATGGTATGTGACCAGATGACCATGCTGAGTGAGAATTGTGCCTGCAACATAGTCAGATGCATCAGTCTCAATCTTGAATGGTTGTTGCAAATCAGGTAAGGAGAGTACTGGAGTTGAGAACATGATATGCTTCAGATCATCAAATGCTTGTTGTTGTTCCTCCCCCCACATGAACTTTTCCCTGCCACCGCCCTTGGTCACTTAGCTGAGGGCCTTTTCAATATGGGATAATACCAACATGAACCGTCGGTAGAAGTAAAAAATTCCCAAGAAGTTCCGAAGCTTGGTTAGTGTGGTCGGGCTTGGCCAGTCACAGATGACTTGGATATTAGCTGGATCAACATGTACCTCATGCTCATCAATAATGTAACCCAAGTATTGGACCCTGTTTATGCCAAAGGATCATTTTTCCAAGTTGGCATATATCTTGTGCTACTGTAGAGTGCTCAAAACCTGATGAATATGCTGCATGTGCCCCTCCCAAGTTCTGTTGAATATGAGGATTCCATCCAAATATACCACCACAAAAGAGTTGGTGAAGGGTATCAATACATCATCCATCAACCTCATGAAAGTGGTTGGTGCATTTGTTAAGCCAAAGGGCATGACCAACCATTCAAAGAGACCTTCTTTAGATTTGAAAGTTGTCTTCCATACATCAGTTGGTTTGATGGGAACCTGGTGGTAGCTAAAATTTAGGTCAATCTTGCTGAATAACTTTTTTCCCTTGAGTTGGTCAAGAAGGTCATCAATTCTTGGAATTGGGTATCGATTCCTGACTGTGATTTTGTTTGATTCTCTGTAATCAATGCAGAGCTGCCATGTCCCATCTTTCTTCTACACCAGTACAATTGGGCTTCTGCAAGGGAAGGATTTGGGTCTGATGTGCCCCTTTTGAAGCAACTCTTAGATCCGACGCTTGATTTCATCATTTTCTATTAGCGAGTGATGATAGAATGGTTCATTAGGCAGAAGTGCACCGAGGGTTAGATCAATCGGATGCTTGACTTGGAATTGCATCGGTACCTACGTGGGTGAGGAGAAGATGTCTCTATACTCTTCCATGATCCCATCAACTTTCTTCTGCCGCAAATAGAGGCTTTGCGTAGAGGAAACAAATGTGGTGGCAACCTTATGCTTACTGTGAGCACGGATCACAAAGAAGATGAACTTCCCAATCTATAAAATGACCTTAATACATTGCTTTGTAGAGATTAAAGAAATAATAGTAGGCGACGCTACCTCTGGTATCATGTACAATTGTCTACCCAAAGTAATAATAACACTGCAGGGTATAGAATCATATACAATATGTTGCTTCCACAAATATGGTTGTCCTAAAATAATATCACAAAATTTAAGTGGAGAAATATCACACAATACCTCATCTTTGAAAGGCTTGATGCCATAGGGTAGGCAACATTGTTGACTGATGCAAATATCTCTTCCTTGATGAAGCCAATCAATGGTGTAGGGTTGCGAGTGTGGTGTTGTTGACTGTCTAGTCGCTTGATGACCTCTGCTGAGATTAGGTTCTTCTGACTACCACTATTGACAATGAAATGAATTAGATCCCCCTTTATCCACATATGTGAATGAAAGAGGCATTCCCCTTCCTATGGTTATTTTGGTTCGCTTGGCTGGAATTTGGTGGTAGAAAAAGTGGCATTGGGTTCAACATCGATAATCTAATTCCCTCCTTCTAGATTTGATTCCGAGTCATAATCTTCCTCTGACTCAAAATCTTTAATCTCGACCACCAGTGACTGCTTGGAGCAACATTCTTCGGTGTTGTGCCAAGGGATTTTATGGTATTCACACCATTTTTCCGTGTCCTTCTTCAACTTCTCATTACCTTTATTATTTTGTGGCTTAGAATGGTTGTCATGAGAGTGGCCATCTTTTCTATTTCCCTTATTTTTTGGGTTGGGGCCACCTTTGCCTTGCTTCAACTGTGATGAGTTTGTGGATCCAAACTCTCACCTCTTCTGCTTAAATTTCTGCTCGATCTTAACAACATATCTATAAGCCATACCCAATGATGTGATGTCCATAAAATCCATTTCTATTTGAATGTATCTATGCTGACAACCACAATATTTGAGAACTATATGTCGCTTAGAGTCTTTGATACCCAATTTGGTGCACATGGTATGGAAAATATTGGTGAAATCTGGTATTTTTTGTGTAAATTATAACCTTGTACAATATCTACTGTAAACAAATATTCGGTAAAAGAACAGAAAATATACAATGGAAAATACACACATTACACAGAGATGTTTCCCCTTGAAACCCAAATCGAGAAAACCAACATATTATATATTCATTCACATGTACTACATTATTTACAATACAATATACATATAGGATCCAACGGTATCCAAAAACTCAACCCAATGACCTGGATTAGTCCACAACCCTAATTCCTTAACCGGAAATAGAAAACCATCGACAAAAACCATGTGCCGAAAAACCACCTAAATATGTGACATGTTTCTCGAGGAATTTTTTTTTCTTGGGGGCACTGGCCCCAAACCCATGCACGGGGGGCTTTACTCCCCTTCACCCCCCAAGGGGGGGCCTAGCAACTCCCCTCTAACCCCCCTGCACAAATATAACACATACCCAACATTCTCCCACTTCTTGTTTTCTTTGCATACATGGGGTTAGAGGGTTACATAGTCAACAATCTAGGGCAACAATTCCCATGGATCCTCTACACCAAGAGAAATTATCAGTGCTCACATATTTTGTTAATGAATCTACAACATTCTTCAAAGTGTCCACCTTCATCAAAAGTACTTTATTTTCTTTAACCATGTCTCTCACAAAGTGATATTGAATATCAATATGCTTTGTCTTTGAATGATGAGCTGGGTTGTTCGCCAGAAAAATTGCACTCTAACTATCACAATCTATCCTTACAGCTTGTTGTACCAACCCAATACCTGAACACAATATTTGTAACCATACTTCTTCATTGCTTGCATGAGTGGCTGCCATGTATTCAACTTTTGTAGTTGAAAGTGCCACTACAGCCTGTCTTTTGCTCATCCAACTTATTGCTCCTCCAAACAGGTTAAACACATACCCACTTGTAGATATTCTATGATCCATATCTCCAGCCCAGTATGCATCCATAAAGCCATGTATATACACCACTCTATCCAATCCCAGTCTTCCTTCGTAGCACAATCCATAGCTAGTAGTGCCACACAAATACTTGAAAACCCTTTTTACTACCGTCCAATGCTCCTTCCCTAGTTTTGATATATACCTGCTCAAAATTCCCACTGCATGTGTAATGTTTAGTATAGTACAGACCATTGCATACATCAAACTTCCAACTGCACTCACATATGGAACATGAGACATGTCCTCCTCCTCTTCATGTGTCTTGGGACACTGATCCGTAGATAACTTTACACCAACAAGAATAGGAACCTTGACCAGTTTACATTCCTGCATATTAAATCTTTGTAATATTGTCTCAACATATTTTCTCTGATTTAACTAGAGTTTCCTCCTTTTCTGATCTCTTTTAATTTCCATTCCCAAAATGAAATTTGAAGCACCGAGATCCTTCATGTCAAATTTAGAGGACCACTGAGTTTTCACATCCTGGATAATCTCCTTGTTGTTTCCTATCAACAACATGTCATCCACATACAAGACCAAATAAATCAAATGATCACCAATTAATTTAAAATACACACAGTGATCCTCTTTGCTTCTTGTGAAGCCAAGTCCCAACATATAAGTATCAAATTTTTGATACCACATCCTTGGTGATTGTTTTAAACCATACAGGGACTTTTTCAACTTGCATACCAACTCCTTCTTTCCCTTCACAACATAATCTTTTGGTTTCTTCATATAGATTTCTTCTTCTAGATCCCCATGTAGGAATGATGTCTTCACATCCATTTGTTCTATTTCAAAATCAAATGCAGCAGAAATAGATAACATAAATATTATGGAGGTTAACTTGGCAACAGGAGAAAAAATCTCACCAAAATCAATTCCCACAACCTGGGAATAACCCTTTGATACTAACCGATATTTGTATCTCTCCACTTTTCCTTCTGCATTCAACTTATTTTTAAATACCCATTTGCTTCCAATCGACTTTCTTCCAGTTGGAAACTCCACTAGATCCCAAGCCTCATTCTTATCCAAAGATGTCATTTCTTCATTCATGGCCCTTTTCCAGAGATTTGCATCCTCTGAATCCACCGCCTCCTTGACAGTTCTAGGATCATCATCAGTAATNTTTCTTCCAGTTGGAAACTCCACTAGATCCCAAGCCTCATTCTTATCCAAAGATGTCATTTCTTCATTCATGGCCCTTTTCCAGAGATTTGCATCCTCTGAATCCACCGCCTCCTTGACAGTTCTAGGATCATCATCAGTAATAGACAAAGAAAATTTGAATGGAAATCATATGGAGTATACCTTTCCAGTAGCCTTCTTTCTCGAATCGATCTCCTCAATATTGGAGTAAGAGGATCTTCTTCTTTTGATTCCTGTTCTTCTGTAGAGTTCGACTCATCATCTTTTAAATCAAAATCTATTTTCTCTGGTTCTTCCTTACTTGGTAGGACTTCCTTTTTAACAACATCCTTCATTTCTATAAATACCACATCTCAAATATACACTACCTTCTTAGTTTATGGGCTACAAAGCTTATAATGTTTGAGACCATCTTTGTATCCAATAAAGATACACTTTTTAGCCTTCTTATCTAGCTTCCTCATGTTTTCCTTTGGAACATGAACATATGCATCACAGCCAAATTCCTTGAGATGTGTGAGAGAAGGTTCCTTACCAGTCCATACCTCTTGTGGAGTCTTGTCATCCAATGCTGATGAGGGTGATATGTTGACCAGGTAACATGCAGTACCCACTACCTTTGCCCAAAATTCTTGCCCTAGCCCGACACCACTGAGCATGCACCTTGCTTTTTCCATCAACGTCCTATTCATCCTTTCTGCAACTCCATTCTGCTAAGGTGTATATGGAGTAGTATTTTTCCTTGTTATACTGCACTTATTACATAATTCTTCAAATTCATTCCTGCATAACTCTCCACCATGATCTGTCCGTAGCACATTAATTATTTTCTCTGTTTGATTCTCAACAAGAGCCTTAAACTCTTTAAACCTGCCAAAGACTTCAGATTTATTCCCGAGGAAATATATCCAAGTATTCCTCAAGAATTCATCTATAAATGAGACGTAGTACACTGATTTTCCCAATGATGGGACCAACACAGGTCCAAAACATCACTGTGAACTAGCTGTAAGGTTCCTTCTGCCCTCTTTGCACCAGAGGGGAATCTTACCCGATTCTGCTTCCCATATATACAATGTTCACAGAAATCAAAATCCAGAGAGCAGTTAGACATACCTTCAACCATACCTTTACCGTGTAATAGTCGAAGGCCCTTCTCTCCGATATGCCCCATTCTTTGATGCCACAACATAGCCTTTTCTCCAAAGACTGTAGGAGTTATTTATTCTTCAACTCCAATATCAGAAAAAATGGAACTATTACACCCATCACTAATAGTGCTTCCTTCCATCTTATACAGAGTTCCAAACCGAAATCCTTTCAACAACACCATTGTCCTTGAACCATCCTGCAGGTTTCCTTTTCAAATATTGTTTTTACCCTTGCATCGTCCATTTTGCCTACAAAAATCAAATTTCTGGCCAAACCTGGGATGTGTAGAACACCAGGTAGTGTTCTAATCCTTCCATCTATGAACCTCAACTTGAATCTTCCTTGTCCTATGATTTTGGTCGTCGAATCATCACCTAAGAAAACATTACCTCCATCATACCTTTCATATTGACAGAACCACTCCTTGTGGGGAGTCATATGAAAGGATGCACCAAAGTTAGTCAACCATGCCTCATGATCTGCATGTGTGCTTGAACAAGCCAAGTACACATCCCATCCTTCTTCCTTGGAGGTCTTTTCTTCTATAGAATGAGATTCTTCAGATCCCTTCGTTTTCTCAACCTTGGATGTACACTGCTTCTTATAGTGCCCTTATTTTCCACATCTCCAACATACCCTTACAAAATTTCTGGGAGATTTAGATCTACCCTTAGACTTAGATCTCCCACTTGAGAATTTAGATCTATTCCTTTCCTGGGAACATCCTCTTGCAAATAGTGCGTCTGTTCTCTGTCCTTCCATATTCTTTCCTCTCATCTCCTCCGACAACAAGGATGAGAGCACTTCTTCAAACTTCAAGGCAGTTGTATTACTACCTATGGCCACAACCAGACCATCCCAAGAGTCTGGTAAAGAACACAATAAAATGATACATTTATCTTCATCTGAAATTTTAATCTCAACAGATACTAACTGACTTACCACAGTATTGAAGGCATTCAAATGCTCTGCCACCAAGTCTCCATCTCTCATCCTCAGGTTATACAACTTGTTTCTCAAGAATATTTTATTTACTAGGGAATTAGACTGATACAACTTCCCCAACTTTTCCCATAAATTCTTGGCTATAGCTTCCTCTGACACATTCAATAATACTGAATCAGAGAGACACGGTTGGATTGTGCTCTTTTCCTTCCGATACAATGTTTTCCAATCATCTGTTGAAGTTCCTGTAGGTGCATTACCTGGATCTACCACGATCCACTGATCCCTGTCCACCAACATATCTTCCATCTTGAGCTTCCACAACTCAAAACATTTCCCATTAAACTTCTTGGTCTCCAGCTTCGAATTACTTGCCATTTCTTTTCACCTGAAAAATCAATACCACAGATCTCCCACTGTAATAAGGCTTATCACAGTCTTGAGCCAAAACCTTGACCACAAAGGCATCCCCCTGAAGCCAATAAATCTTTGATACCAAATTTAAATTCTAACCTTGTACAATATCTACTGTAAACAAATATTCAGTAAAAGAATAGAAAAGATACAATGGAAAATACAAACATTACATAGAGATTTTTCCCCTAGAAACCCAAACTGGGAAAACCAACATATTCTATATTCATTCACATGTATTACATTGTTTACAATACAATATACATATAGGAGCCAACGACATCCAAAACCCTAACCCAATGACTTGGATTAGTCCACAACCCTAATTCCTTAACCGAAAATAGAAAACCATCGGCAAAAACCATGTGCCGAAAAACCACCTAAATATGTGACACATTTCTCAAGGCACGTGGCACGTTTCTCAAGGCACGTGGCACATTTCCCAAGGCATGTGACACTACTAGTCGTGCAAAGAATATAACACATACCCAACAGTTTGATCCCTTTCCTAACGTAGGGTTGTCCATCTTGTGTTCTATTGGATGGGATTATAATAGTAGTATGCTACTATCTGACTGCCATGGAGACTACCACTAGTGTTGGAGTTGATTGCCAACTAGATGGATAGTTGGTGTGCTGGTGGAAAAACATTCTCTAGGCGGAGAATGGTCCAGACAGAAAAAATTGCTGGTGGACATGCATTCTCTATGCGGAGAATGGTCCAAGTTGACAGATTGTTTACGTATCATGGAATGGTATTTTCCTAAGGCACATATTGTGTCCTGATTAGGAAAATGGTTCAAGACCGATATTTTCTAAGGCATATGGGTATATCTCTATGGTACATATGACTCGATTAGAAAATAGTATGAGACTGACATTCTTGTAGGAATGGTCTATGTAGCCCATAGGGTGAATTTCAACATCTGGGAGGACTGAACTTGTTCTAGGATGTAGGTCCATATTAGAAGAAAGATCCTTATATCCCATTGCAGAGATTTCAACATATATTTGGACAACTATTCTTCTAGGACGTATGTACGGATTAGAAGAATGGTCCTTGTATCACTCTGTTGAGTGAGTGAATTTTTCAACATCATGCTCAATTACTCAGATGGAGTATGACCTTGAGAGATGATGCAGTTGATGCTGTCAGATGATACTGATAGTGTTTATTGTGCTCATGATGTGATTGTGAGATATCCTAAGTGGCTATGTTGTTGCTACCGATTGAATGGTCTGTTTGTTCTCAAGAACATTGCCTTTAATACCTCCCTAGATAGGAGGGAGTGTTCATATTATGGTATCTACGAGATCTATTAACCTCTATGTGTAACCTTCGATGAGACTAGAATATTCCGGGAAGAAAGAGAAACCCTAAAACGTTGGATAATAACCCTAGAAGACAAGTCGACTTAGGAGAATAATTAATATTGAGTTATTATCCTCCAGGAAGATAAGTCGACCCAATCGGGTGAGTTGGAGCAGTATAAATAGGGGGAGATAGAGCTCATTTCGACTCACTCACTCTCACAATTGCGTAAGAACAAGTGGTGCACATGACCGGTGGAGAGATACAATTGATGCAGTGGTGACATGGTCTTTGGTTATGGTTGTACTTTCTGCTTGGTTATGGTTTGGAATTTCTGACAGGCATGCTAGCTTTGGAGAGAGGTACTCTAACTTGGTTGGCTATTGGTTCTAGGGTTTTCTTCCAGAATTATTCTCTCTGTCAAGGTTAAGGTGCTTGGGGGTAGCCTTTGTGCCTATGGTTGGGTGAAAATATTGCTATATTGTCTACGGTGAAATGATCACACCTATTATTCTAACACTATTTTCATAGAGATGTTAAGATTTTCGTTGGGTTGTTCAAAGGGTTTGCTGAGTGGTAGTTGACGGGCTCAATAGCTAGAAAAATTAAGGAATTCCCTCAAGGGGAGGATAACACGATCGATATCTTGGTCATGACTAGTGTATATTCCAATCTCTAGAATTAGGTCAGTACCGTCAAGGGTAAAGTCTATAACGTGGTTACATATGCGGTTGTTTCCATTCTATGTGTTCACAACTAATTGATGCCTTGTATTTTTGTTGTTGGGGTCATCAACATATCTATGCCACTGTGTAGGTCCTGACATTGTTCATATGATTGGCCAAAATCACTATTATTTCTACAATATGGTCCATCATGAATATTTCCACTACAAATGGATGATAGTTAATTTATTTGGGAGTGGGAGTTCTTTAATCAAATATTTCTATTGATTAAACATTCCTATCTTTTTCTAACAAATTATACAAAATATTATCTTCTACAAATTTATAAATTATGCAATCATAATATAATTTCACTCTCCTACACAATGAAAATGATGTTTGAGGGTTATGCTATCTTCTAGACATCTAGGATTTGCACCCTCCTAACAATGTTTTTATATAGGCTTGTTTAAGGATAGGAACTCATTGTCATTTAAATATCAAGTAGGGATACTTGTTATCATTATGGGAAACACACTTTTTTTGCAAGATAAGAGTACTTTTATTGACAGGCGAGAGGTTATTCTACATATTAATAAAAATGCTAAATGATGAGCAAAAATAGCTAGAGAGCAAAAGGATTTTCTAAATCATAAATTAAGAGTTTCATCCTTGAGCCTCATGTATGGCTACCAATTGGATTTGAAATACATAAGCAACATGTACTTCATCCAACTTTGTGATTAGGTCTTGGTTCATTAACATTCATCAAACAAATATAAATGAAACTTATTGCAATCAAGATGTAAACAAAATCAATGCAACTTTAATAGATTGTTCAACTCAAAACAAAGTATACACTTGCGAGCAATGCAATCTATAACTAAAAACTATAAATATGTAACTCAATAATACTATCTACCTACAATGCAATAGTAAACATAAGAAAACAATTTATAAACTCATAAATACTAGGTAGTGTGGTACCTCTCGAGTGGGCCCTTGCTCTGAGTGCCAGTTTCCTCACAAACTCTCAAATGACAATGCTACAAACTCTAGGCACATTCTAACATGAATCAATTCTTATTAGTCCCTGCTGTAGGCATAGAGGGACTATTGCGATCGATAAATCATTGACTTCATATTAGTCTGTCCTTTGACCATAAATATTTGCAGATTATCTATTGTTGGAACCAGGGAACTGAAAACATCGATTTTTATATTAAAAAAAGTACCATATTTGTCATGATCTGATTGGACAAGGGATTGGAGGTCTTATTGCCGACTTCACTATTCCCAATGTTATATATGTTGTCATATCCAAAGTATTTGATCGTATATGGTATTTTTGAATCATATATTTTCTTATGCATTCCTCGAAGGTGGATTAACATTAATTCAAATGTTTGGTTTAGCATTTTATGCTAGTTAAATTTATGGCAATGTTTGATATGGTTGCATATCAAAAGTTTGGCCTTCCAATACATTCTCTGGTGTTCGAACTATTGTTACAAAAAATATAATATTTTTTTTGGGATATGTCAGAGACCTGCCACATTGAATTTTTTTCTTAAATGTTTACAGATAATTTCTGACAACTTAAATGTTTACCTAACAGGTTTGGTAGTGTTGAATGGTTACTTCACAGGCTTGTTGAAAGACATTTTCTTCATGGTATTGCTGGTTCACTGGTCCATGCTTGTTTTTTGCATGGCACTGATTTCTTATTTGCATGTTGTTGTTGTTCTTGCTTGCCGGTTCGTGTTTTTGTAGTTTGCACGTTTGCCTAGGGGAGTGGTTGCTGCTTGCTTCTTTCTTCACTGTATGATGTTTATTGTTTCTTGATTCGACTTTCCAGGGTTCCGGTCCTGCACCTGCACTTGGGTTCTTATTTGTTGCTTGTTCTTGTTTGCCCAGGGTTTGAAATGCTGGGATGCTGCATCTGCAGTTGGATCTATGGTTACATTTTTTTGCAGTGGAGTTTGCATAGAATACTATTAAGATAAAATAACATAGTAAAAAATTGTAGGCGATGTAAATTGCATCTCTTGCGCGTTGAAGCAGAGTTTGTCGGCCTCAAAGTATATTTCATAGCTGTCGATGCTTTTTACATGGATTCTATGTTGCTATGGTTTCATAGTTATGAGAGTGCATTTTGCTGTGTGGGAGATATAACTGTTCTCTCCCTTTTATTTTCCTCTTGTAAACTGCGTTTCTGACTATAGTTTCTCACGTTTCTGTGGTCATTCCGACTGACCACCATTCGGTTGCATACTTAGCCAGTTTTATGAATGTGTCTTCACGGATAGGTTCTATCGAACTATGACAGGTCGTGTTCGGTGTATACATTAGCTTTCCCAAATTAGTTTTGTTTAAAAGAAGGGTTCCTGGACATAAGAGAATGCAATTTATGGAATTATAGGTTTCCTAGACAACATAAGTTAATGATCACGGGTTCTCGGGGTGGCAGGCTGAAAATTGGGCTTCTGTTGTTTCGTTCCCTGCAAATAGCATGGAGAGTTCCAAAAGGTCATGTTTGGTGTATACATTAGCATTCCCGAATTAGTTTTCTTTAAAAGAAGGGCTCCTAGACAGAAGAGATTGAAATTTATGAAATTATAAGTTTCCTAGACAACATAAATTAAACATAGGAAATATGTGATTTTATAAAGTAGATATATAAAGCATGCACAAATCCCTCATCCCATACTTTGTCAGTTTTTGCATTGTGGTTGTTAGGGTAGACGGCTGAAAATTGACAATTGGAGAGTCCCGCGATATACAAATTGACAATCAGACTTGCGGACTATTTGAATTTTAAGGGCATGGTGTCGAAAAAATTTAGCATTCTCGAAATAGTTTAGTTTACGTAAGTTTTACATACGCCAGTGGACAAAAACACAAAAAAAATAGTTAGAATTTTTTGGATCGCGAGTTCTCAGGGTGGCAAGATTTAAATTTGGCTTCTGTTGTTTCGTGTCCTAGAAATAACACACAGAGTTCCGTGATATAAAAATTGATGATCGGACTTGTGGACTATTTGAATTTCAAGGGCTCACGTCCAAGAAAATTAGCATTCTCAAATTACTTTTCTTTACGTACGATTTACATGCGCTCATGGAGAAAAAGACAGAAAAATAGTGGAACCGTCTGTTACATAGGGATCCATCCCCACTACCTTCACCGCTTCCCAATACACATTAAATATGCTTTCAAAAGTCAGAACTGACCATACAGGTTCAAAAAGATGGGCTTCAATAACTGGAAAGATCGAGTACATCTCCCATTAAAATGAATAGGCAGGTGAATATTAAGGGATTTGGTAATTTCTTTTTGCCTGCATTTTGAATTTGTGATTTTTTTTTTTTTTTGCTTGTGCAGTTTTTGTTTTCTTAAAAGCTTCAACATAGTTCACGAACATGTCACCCATATATGCCTTGACATCATGTTCTTCTTTAATATTGTGCATATCTTAGATGTCAGATTTGAGAATCTGCTCAGATATGGGAATTTTTATACATGTTGCTAGTGACTATTCAACATACATATTCGAAAAGATTGGCATTAATAAGAGAAAATATCAAAAAAATCTGTGATTAAAATGAATCAACACAAAATCTACAGAAGATCATCCAACGTTGCTTTTAAATACTTATTTCCATTTCTCTCTATCATCAAAGAGTTGCACTTTAGGGTTCCTTCGTTCTAATGTTCCTGGTCATGGACATGTAAGACAATTTAGAGATGTGATTGAGGCACATATGAAAGAAGAGAGACTGCTTTTATGTGACGTGAGCTTTGATTTAAAAAAAACTCTGTTATACAAGAGAAACTTAGAGAGAATGAAAAAAAAAGAAAAACTATGTTCTGGTTGGTGTTCTCCCTGTGTTCGATGCTTTGGTTGGTTGAAAAGGCTACCTAGAGATTTGTTTGTTGAACTTCTTTGTTTTCTTGCTGGGAATTGTAATGGATTTTGAGGTCACATGCAAAATATTTCTTCGTTTGAGTCTATAGCTTTTTCCAACAACACAAATTTGGCAAGTGTATTGAATTGTACAGATCCTAGAAGAATTTGTTTTCCTCGAGGGCGATGCATTTATAATGGCTTGCAAAATGGGATGTCATGTTCGTAAATGACATGAAATATTGCTCCATTGCGAATGTAACCAGAGACATGTAACAAAAACTGTATGGGTGGATAAAACAACATATTATCACTGCAAAAGTTTCTATTTCAAAGTTTGATGAGCTACATGTGGGTCGGGTAACCGACTTGATAGAAAGCCATGTTCTTTGTCAAAGTTTGTTTGGTTTCCTATGGATGTAGTTGCAAACTCCACATATTTGGCGTCACCTCCACCGCTATGAGGAATGATATATTCTGATGCCATCTGAAAAATTTGATACACTTGCTAGACCTGTGCTGGTGCGTTCTGTAACATTTGATGCACTTGCCACACCTCTGTTGCCCGAAGAAGTTATGTACTTCAACAAATTTTCATTTTTCATCTCAGTTGAAAATTTCTTCCAATTTACTGTAATAAATGAAAGAAGTTCAACAAACAAATCCTCAGGCAGGATTTTAAACCAAACATATGATCAAATACAGGGAGAATACCAGTCACTGCATACTTGAATTTTTTTCCCCTGCCATAGCTATTGTGACATAAAATGACTCTGTCCACTTTGAAATCGTCCTGAATTGCATTTCTAAGTTGTCTCGGATGTCAAGGGTCAGGAACATTGGAAGGAAATCACCTTAAACCCCAGATTTTCAATGACAGAGGGAAATTAATACTTGGCAAAGAATGGAATGTTGAATAAGCAACGATTGCAAGCAGGCCATATCTGGAAGAGACAAGGTATTCAAAAAACTGGGATAGATGTAGTTGGCAACACCGATTAAGCACAAAACCCAAAATTGATATTCAACTCATTTTTTACGAATAAAGAGTTTGAATGTCAAGAAAACTATCAAGAAGCTTCATCAATGTACATATTTCAGTATTTTCCAATTTCTGGTATTTGTTTTAATTGTATTTTTTACCTTCTTCCCCTGTGTCGTTAAACATGAACGAGAAGATTTACTTTCTGCTGCCCACTACTTCAATCTAAATAAAGACTGGTCTGTTCTTTCTTTACATTTTACATTTAAGAATAATTTTTCATAAGTGGCTCAACTGTTGATGCAATGTTCCCATTCAGTATGTTGGATATATTGCAGCTTCTTCTATTTGATAATATCCGTGCATATATACTAATATCAATACTATTGAAATAAATACAAAAAACTTAGGCAATTATGTTTGGGTTTGCGGTATTAAACAACTATGTTCCGTGTTCCGTCATATACATCTTGCAACCAAAGAACTTCCATAGTCTACAATTTATGCTTTAATTACTTAAGTCACACCAAATATTGATTGCATTTAAATTAATTTAGATATTGATTTTTATGGAGAGCCGACATTTGCTCATGTCATTGCAAATAATACAAGATGAATAGATGATAAGGAGTTTATCTCACTGGGACCACAATGCAAATTCATGTTTCTTGTTGTGCTATGTACATCTTGCAGTCAAAATTTTCATGCTTTCAACGAAATTTGCGAACCGAAGATCATCTTGAAAATTGGGAGATGATTTGCATTTGAAACAGAAACAGTTCATTAATATATATTAGTTTGAATACTATTCAGATAAATATGAAAACTTTCTCCATTGATAGATACTAGTATGAATACTATTGAAACATATATCAAACCTTTGTCTTGGCCAATACTTAGCCAATTATCTGGGAACCAGGCCCCGGGTTCGCGGTACCCAACACCTATGTCCCCTGTCCTGTCATATACATATTACAACCAAAGAAATTCAGTGATATGCACTTAATTCTTTTATTAGTGAGAAGCCAGCAGGGGTTCGAAAACATTGCGATTAATAAACAGAAAAAAAGGTTTTTTTCGACTATCAGATACTTATCTCTTTTCCCCTTTTGCTTTTCCCGTCCATTATGACTTTCTGGTTTTATACTTAATCATCTTTCTATGATGGGCGGTTGTAGGGGTCGCGCGCTAACATATCTTCATCTCCATCTATATCTTCACATGACGAATCTGACCGATTGTTGTACCTTTCCATACCTAGGAAATTTTATGGTTGCGGTTGTCGGATCGGCGCATACGAACTGACCTTTTCTTCTTCCCGCTTGTTATTTCTTTCTAGATATATACTTTATATTCATCTCCATATATATCCTTGCATGGCGAATTGGACCGCTCGTTGTTCCTTTTCATACTTAGTGAATTTTATGCCTGTGCTTGCCGAGTTGGTGCAATTCAACTCCGCTGCTTCTTGTTCCGTCATATACATCTACCACTCAAAATTTCCATGATCTACAATTCCACTGTAAACTTCTCCTTCCTTTTTCCCTTATTTTCTTCCCGTGTATTATGGGACTATAAAATATGGACATGATATTTTATAAAGAATGTATGGATTCCACATTCCATACCTAGCGACATTTTGGATTACGGGTTCTTAGGCGGGCCAGATCAAAATTTGGCCTCCATTATTCCGTGCCCTACAAATAGCACCCCGAATTCTGTGATATACAAATTGACAAGCGGACCTGCGGACTGGTGGACTCAACATTTCACTTCTATTATTCCGTGTCCTCCAAACAATGCTCCCAGTTTCGTGATATACAAATTGACACACAGAATGCAGGGCTGGCGGGGTGGAGATTGCCATTGTTTATGGATGCTAATCCCTATGAAGTATCTAACAGTATCTAAAAAATTATTTTGATTACTAAATTAGCTCTTAGTTGTGACAACTTGACACAGAGGTACGAAACAGTTGGGATTGGACGGTCCATAATATACAGATTGACTACTGGATTCCGACATCCTCTGCTCTTCCGTGTTATAGATTATGCATTCAAATGTTCAGAGCGATACAATTAGAACATCGGGGCCTCGTGTCTTCTGCAGACACCTTCACAGCGTGTTTTGGATTCTCCTGTTGCCGGATTCACGAAATGTGCGACCCCAGTGTTGGCGGGTTGACATATCTTTATCTCCATCTATATAATCACACGATGAATCCGACTAATTTCTGTTGCTTTCCATACTTGGACAATTTTATGTCCACGGTTGTTGTGTTGGTGCCAATTTCATCTCCATCTATATCCTCACATGGCGAATTGGACCACCTGCTGTTCCTCTTCATACTTAGTGAATTTTATGCCCGCAGTTGCCGGGTTGGCGCAATTGAACTCTGTTCCTTTTTGTTCCGTTATATACATATTCCACTCAAAATTTGTGCAATCCCAACTGTTTCATACCTCTGTGTCTATATGTCACTACTAAGAGCTAATTTAGTATTCAAAATAATTTTTAAGACACTTTTAGATACTTCATAGGGATTAGCATATGTAAACAATGGCAATCTCCACCCCGCCAACGCTGCATTCCGTGTGTCAATTTCTATATCGCGAAACTAGGAGCACTATTTGGAGGACATGAAACAATAGAAGTGCAATGTTGAGTCTTCCAATCCACAGGTCCACTTGTCAATTTGTGTATCACATAATTTTGGGTGCTATTTGTAGGGGATGAAACAATGGAGGCCCAATTTTGAGCTCGCTCTCCCACCCGAGCACCTGCGATCCAAAATGTTGCAATATACAAATTGACTACCGGATTCCGACATCGTCTGCTCTTCTGTGTTACAGATTACACATTCAAATGTTTGGAGCAATAAAATTAGAACATTGGGGCCTCCTGTCTTCTGCAGAGACCTTCATAGCCTTTTTTGGATCCTCCTGTTGGCGGGTTCACAAAATGTGCAACCCCAGTGTTGGCGGGTTCACAAAATGTGAAACCCCAGTGTTGGCGAGTTCACATATCTTTATCTCCATCTATATAATCACATGACGAATCTGACTGATCGCTGTTGCTTTCCATACTTAGCCAATTTTATGTCCACAGTTGCCGGGTTGGTGCCAATTTCATCTCCATCTATATCCTCGCATGGCGAATTGGACCGCTCGTTTTTCCTTTTCATACTTAGTGAATTTTATGCCTGCAGTTGCCGAGTTGGTGCAATTGAATTATGTTCCTTTTAGTTTAATTATATACATCTTCCACTCAAAATTTTTCCAATCCCAACTGTTTCGTACCTTTGTGTCTAGTTGTCACTACTAAGAGCTAATTTAATATTCAAAATAATTTTTTAGATACTGTTAGATACTTCATATGGACTATCCTATGTAAACAATGGCAATCTCCACCGCACCAGCCCTACATTCCGTGTGTCAATTTGTATATCGTGAAACTGGGAGCACTGCTTGGAGGAAACAGAACAATAGAAGTGCAATGTTGAGTTCACCAGTCCGCTTGTCAATTTGTATATCGTGGAATTTAGGGTGCTATTTGTAGGGAATGAAACAATGGATGCCCAATTTTGAGCCCGCCCGCCCGCCCGAGAACCCGCGATCCAAAATGTCACTACCTATGTAATGAGTGTTGGACAACTGAGAGGGGGGGGGTGAATCAGTTGTCATGGTGCTTAAACAATTATGCTTCTTTTAAACTCTTTGCTGAAACACTAAAAGATGATTACAATAATGCAGGGAAATAAACAATGGCACATTCAACATTAGTCACATATATGAGAAACACAGAGACAGATATTTCCTGAGGAAACCCATATAGTGTAAAAACCTCTTTTTCTTTATATGATAAGTAATAGTTACATTCCTTACATTATCATACATATGAGCACCAACTCATAATGAGCTACAACCTCTATTTTGCAAGCTGCAACTTGCTGAGAGCACCAACTCTCTGTTTTCTCTAGCACCCACTAGAAGGAAGCACCGACTCCCTGGTTTCTCTAGCATCAACTAGAAGGAAGCACCAACTAGAAGGAAGCACCAACTTCCTGCTTTCTCTAGCACCAACTAGAAGGAAGCACCAAGTCCCTGAGTGTTTCCAACACCAACTAGATGGAAGCACCAACTTCCAATCATACAGGCACCAACCTATATAACAAAGAACAAGAGTTCTCCCTTGCACCACCCTGCCACCCTGGTTTCTCTGGCTGCAACCAGATGGAAGCTACAACTCCCTGTGCTCAAGCACCCACTTGAACCTATGAGGACAACAATCCTCCCTAGTACCTCCCAACCACCCTGAAATATAAATCTTTGCCACTGAAACTTATTATAGTGATATAATGTTCAATAATGGATTACCAGACTCATCACTGTTCTGTTGCATTTCATTGCTCTGTCTGCCTCACTGCCTTCCTACACACTTGACTTACGTTTTCTGTTCTTTTGCATTTTAAGCTCTCTGCACCATATCCTTTCAATGCAACATTCCTCTACTGTGCATTTCTGCTCCTTCACTCTGCCTCCTTGCACACCCTTGAATTCTCCTCCACAACAACAACATCAACTCCAACAACAACACCCTTCTCTTCTCTATACCCTGTATATATAAATTCTGTGCATCTTATGCATGCAATATTCACCATTCTTCTGCATGCTCATACCGCGCCAATCTCTTCCACATCTCAAGTGCTCTGCGGGATCATCATCGCGACTCTTCAACTTTTCTGGCAGTTCAACCCCTGTGTCTATCATCACTAGGTGTTAAACTAAGATTCCTTTTTCCCTCTGGCAGTTGAGACTCTTATTCTTCTCTGTTACAGTCGAGCTCATCCTTTCTGTTTTAGTTACGAGCTCAAACCCTCATCCAACTGTCAATTTCTTCCATGAATAGTCTTGATTCCACTTGCAGATTCCATGTGACTCTTCAGCTCCTCTGGAAATCACATCGAAGTCTCTTCACATCCTCTGGTAGAAACCATCAATGGTTACTTGCAGTTTCACTGTGTCGTGCAACAGTAGCCCTCCGATCTTGTTCGAATTCACCTGCACTATTGGATTGAATCCATGGGATCTTGCATTCATTTTGGCATTTCGACATTCAACAATTCTGTGCTGAGTGTCTCGACACTTCATTTCATGATCTCTAAAGTTCCGATACAGAATTTTTCTATACTAGCTCCTTCCCCAATATGACTATGGTCATAACCAAGCGCCTATGCAAAAAGCAATTTTCACAAATTCGCTTTTCGTGGATCTGGAGATGAGGCATCTCGACTTTCCAAGTCGCGATCTCCGAAATCCCCAAATGGAGCTTATCTAGACTGACTCCTTCCCTTCTCGTGACCATGGGCTATGACCACAGCCTTATGCATAAGGCACTTTCGCGATTTCACATTTTGTGAGTCTGGAGATGAGACATCTCGATTCTCCAAGTCGCGATCCCCGATACCCCGAAATGGTATGGGATCAACGGTCCTGATCAGAGCTTGATTCAACGGCTGTGATTGAATCACAATTTTTCATATCGCGAAATCGACATTCTTGTTGCATTGTTTACTTGCCTCTCCATGTTGCGATCCCTGAAACTCCGATATGGAGTTAGATCAATGGTCCAGATCTGAGCTTGATTCTACGACTACAATTAAATCGCAATTTCACATATCGCGAAATCGACATTCTTGTTGCATTGTTTACTTGCCACTCCATGTTGCAATCCCTGAAACTCCGACACAGACTGGAATCAACGGTCCAGATCAAAGCTTGATCTGATGGCTCAGATTACATCGTGATTTCACATATCACGATTTCAGGATTACTGATGTTAATAATCTTTGGCATGTTCAACTCGCGATCCTCAAAACTTCGACATGGACTGGGATCAACGGTCCAGATTCAACTTCGATCTGATGGCTCAGATTTAAGTCGCGATTTCTCATATCACAATTACACCCGCTTCTCCTTGTTATACTTTAAAAGGTGTGTAGGTTCTCCTTGATCCAACCATGGTCAGGTCCTGTTCTTGGATCTAACATCTGAGATCTGTCCTCCTGTTCAACGCTCTTCTTGTCTATATTCTAATCTGAAGGCCCTCGTTCTTTCAGGAATTTTGAATGAGATCCAACGATCATAAATGCTTCTCGGGCCTTCGATCATTCTATCAATGTTGGGTTTCCTTCGATCATTTGATCTTCCTGGACTTATCTTCTATTTTCCTGTTGATCATCGCTGCTATTCTCAAGCCATTATCAATGCTGTACTTGCCATCAATGACAAGCATATGCTGCCTGTTAGACATTTTCCAACAATCTCCCCCTTTGGCATTGATGGCAACTAAGGCACCCACACCCAAATTATTTTCTCCCCCTTTGACATCAATGTCAAAGAAAAGGCATGCTCCCTCTGAGCTATTGCAGTAATTTTAGGAGGCATTAGATGTTCAAACAATATAAATCTCCCCCTAACAAGATGGACTCTTTTAGGTGTGAAACGAAATGACACCCAACTTCTGTCTGAGATATTCAAACGGTGTCTTGGCTAGAAGCTTAGTAAAGATGTCTGCAATTTGTTCTGTAGTGGGAATGTAATGGACCTGAACAATCTGATCGGTGACCTACTCTCTTAGAAAATGATATTTTATGGGAATATGTTTTGTCTTGGAGTGGAAGACATGATTTTTAGACACACTGATGGCACTAGTGTTATCACAATGAATTGGGATCGGTGCAGTGTATTTTACCTCTAAGTCTGCAAGTGTCTGAATCATCCATAAGACCTGAGGGAAACAGGTAGCAGCAACAATGTACTCTGCCTCTGTGGTTGATAAAGAAATGGAACCTTGCTTTTTACTAAGCCATGCTACTAAGGAGTCACCCAAGAAGAATGCTCCTCCACTGGTGCTTTTTCTCTCATCAACACAATTTGCCCCATCTGCATTTGAATAAGTAGTCAACTGAAGACTTTGATTTCTGGGATACCATAGGCCATAATTCATTGTCTCTTTCAAATACCTGAATATCCTTTTGACAGCTTGCAAATGACTCTGTTTAGGTGCAGCCTGATATCTTCCTACCATTCCTACAACATGCATTATGTCTGGGCGAGATACTGTGATGTAAAGCAGGCTTCCTATCATTGATCAATATGAGCTTTGATCAACATCAGGTGAATCATCATACTTGCTTAGTTTACATCCAATTACCATAGGTGTACCCACAGGTTTAGAATCTTCCATTTGAAACCTTTTCAACATTTCTCTTAGGTATT
>ML779349.1:178018-191143 GCA_009831015.1 Picea engelmannii
GCACCTAAAGCCATTATGTAGGTTCTCATTCTAACTTTCCAGAAGGAAAAGTTTGTTCCATTGAACAAAGGGGCCTTATTGGTTGAATTTCCTTCATGGCTTGACATGTTTAAGCTCTAGGATCTACCCTTAGATAAAAGGGGATGGCTCTGATACCAATTGTTGGAAAACTGAGAGGGGGGGGTGAATCAGTTGTCACAGTGCTTAAACAATTATGCTTCTTTTAAACTCTTTGCTGAAACACTAAAAGATGATTACAATAATGCAGGGAAATAAACAATGGCACATTCAACATCAGTCACATATATGAGAAACACAGAGACATATATTTCCTGAGGAAACCCATACATGGTAAAAACCTCCTTTTCTTTATATGATAAGTAATAGTTACATTCTTTATATTATCATACATATGAGCACCAACTCATAATGAGGATAAAACCTCTGTTTTGCAAGCTGCAACCTGCTGAGAGCACCAACTCTTTGTTTTCTCTAGCACCCACTAGAAGGAAGCACCGACTCCCTGGTTTCTCTAGCACCAACTAGAAGGAATCACCAACTCCCTGCTTTCTCTAGCACCAACTAGAAGGAAGCACCAACTCCCTGAGTGTTTCCAGCACCAACTGGATGGAAGCACCAACTTCCAATCACACAGGCGCCAACTTGTATAACAGAGAACAAGAGTTCTCCCTTGCACCACCCTGCCACCCTGGTTTCTCTGGCTGCAACCATATGGAAGCTACAACTCCCTGTGCTCAAGCACCCACTTGAACCTACGAGGACAACAATCCTCCCTAGCACCTCCCAACCACCCTGAAATATAAATATTTGCTACTGAAACTTATTACAGTGATATAATGTTCAACAATGGCTTACCAGACTCATCACTATTCTGCTGCATTTCGTTGCTCTGTCTGCCTCACTGCCTTTTTGCACACCTGACTTGCACTGTCTGTTCTTTTTCATTTTAATCTCTCTGCACCATATCCTTTCAATGCAACATTCCTCTACTATGCGTTTCTGCTCCTTCGCTCTGCCTCCTTGCACACCCCTGAATTCTCCTCCATAGCGACAACAACAACTCCAACAACAACACCCTTCTCTTCTATGTACCCTGTATATATAGCTTCTGTGCATCTTATGCATGCAATATTCACCATTCTTCTGCATGCTCATACCGCACCAATCTCTTCCACATCTCAAGTGCTCTATGGGATCATCATCACGACTCTTCAACTTTTCTGGTAGTTCAACCCCTGTGTCTATCATCACTAGGTGTTAAACCGAGATTCCTTTTTCCCTCTGGTAGTTGAGACTCTTCGTCTTCTCCGCTACAGTCGAGCTCATCCTTTCTGTTTTAGTTACGAGCTCAAACCCTCATCTAGCTGTCAATTTCTTCCACGAATAGTCTTGATTCCACTTGCAGATTCCATGTGACTCTTCAGCTCCTTTGGAAATCACATTGAAGTCTCTTCGCATCCTCTGGTAGAAATCATCAATGGTTACTAGCAGTTTCACTGTGTCTTGCAACAGTAGCCCTCCGATCTTGTTCGAATTCACCTGCACCATTGGATTGAATCCATGGGATCTTGCATTCATTTCGGCATTTTGGCATTCTGCAATTCTGTGCTGAGTGTCTCGACACTTCATTTCACAATCTCTGAAGTTCTGATACATAACTTTTCTATACTAGCTCCTTCCCCAATATGACTATGGTCATAACCAAGCACTTATGCAAAAAGTGCTTTTCGGGAATTTGCGTTTCATGGATTTGGAGATGAGGCATCTCGACTTTCCAAGTCGTGATATCCGAAACCCCCAAATGGAGCTTATCTGGACTGACTCCTTCCCTTCTCATGACCATGGGCTGTGACCATAGCCTTATGCATAAGGCGCTTTCGCGATTTTGCATTTCGTGAGTTTGGAGACGAGACATCTCGACTCTCCAAGTCACAATCCCGGATACCCCAAAATGGCATGGAATCAACGGTCCTGATCAGATCTTGATTCAACGACTGCGATTGAATCACAATTTTGCATATCGCAAAATCGACATTCTTGTTGCATTGTTTACTTGCCTCTCCATGTTGTGATCCCCGAAACTCCAATATGGTGTTAGATCAACGGTCCAGATCTGAGATTGATTCTACGGCTACGATTGAATCACAGTTTCGCATATCGCGAAGTCGACATTCTTGTTGCATTGTTTACTTGCCACTCCATGTTGCGATCCCCGAAACTCCAACACAGATTGGAATCAACGTTCTAGATCAAATCTTGATCCGACGGCTTAGATTACATTGCAATTTCGCATATCGCGATTTCTGGATTCCTGATGTTAATAATCTTTGGCATGTTCAACTTGTGATCCTCGAAACTTCGACATGGACTGGGATCAATGGTCTAGATTCAACCTCGATCTGAAGACTCAGATTTAAGTCGCGATTTCGCATATCGCGATTACGCCCACTTCTCCTTGTTATACTTTAAAAGGTGTGCAGGTTCTCCTTGATCCAACGATGGTCAGGTCCTGCACTTGGATCTAATGTATGAGATCTGTCCTCCTATTCAACGCTCTTCTTGTCTATATTCTGATCTGATGGCCCTCATTCTTTTGTGAATTTTGAATGAGATCCAATGATCAGAAATGATTCTCGGGCCTTCGATAATTCTATCAATGTTGTGTTGCCTTCGATCATTCGATCTTCCTAGACTTATATTCTATTTGCCTGTTGATCATCACTGCTATTCTCAAGCCATCATCAGTGCTGTACTTGCCATCAATGACAAGCATATGCTACCTGTTAGACATTTTCCAACAATGAGGAATCCATACATGCTCTATAAAATATCATGTCCATATTTTATAGTCCCATAACACATGGGAAGAAAATAAGGGAAAAAGGACGGAGAATTTCATAGTGGAATTGTAGATCACAAAATTTTTGAGTGGTACATGTAGATGACGGAACAAGAAGCAGAAGAGTTGAATTGCGCCAACTCGGCAACCGCGGGCATAAAATTCACTAAGTATGAAAAGGAACAATGGGTGGTACAATTCGCCATGTGAGGATATAGATGGAGATCAAGATATGTCAACACTCTAACGTTGGAACCTTTGATCATAGAAACATGACTAAGTATATAAATAGACTACCGAATACAAATTGACTATCGGATTACGACATCGTCCTCTCTTCCGTGTTCTAGATTATGCATTCAAATGTTCGGAGTGATAAAATTAGAACATCGAGGCCTCGTGTCTTCTGCAGACACCTTTGCAGCTTGTTTTGGATCCTCCTATTTTCGGGTTCACGAAATGTGAAACCCTAGCGTTGGCGGGTTGTCATATCTTTATCTCCATCTATATAATCACACGACGAATCCGACTGACTGCTGTTGATTTCCAGTATTTGACAATTTTATGTCCACAGTTACTGGGTTGGCCTCAATTTCATCTCCATCTATATCCTCTCATGGCAAATTGGACCACCCACTGTTCCTTTTCAGACTTAGTGAATTTTATACTCGTGGTTTCTGAGTTGGCACAATTGAACTCTGTTCCTTTTTGTTCCGTTATATACATGTTCCACTCAAAATTTCCATGATCTACAATTCCACTGTTAACTACTTCGTCCTTTTTCCCTTTTTTTCTTCCCGTGTATTATGGGACTATAAAGTATGGACATGATATCTTATAGAGCATGTATAGATTATGCATTCCATACCTAGCGATGTTTTCAATCGCGGGTTCTCGGGCTGGCGGGCTCAAAATTGGGCCTCCATCGTTGTGTGTCTTAAAAATAACACCCAAAATTATGTGATATAGAAATTGATAAGCGGGCCTGTGGACTGGCTGACTCAACATTGCACTTCTATTGTTCTGTGTCCTCCTAACAATGCTTCTAGTTCCGCGATATACAAATTGACACATGGAATGCAGGGCTGGTGGGGTGGAGATTTCCATTGTTTACGAATGCTAATACCTATGAAGTATCTACCAGTATCTAAAAAAATATTTTCAATACTAAATTAGCTCATAGTAGTGACAACTAGACATAAAGGTACAGAACAAGTGGCATCACACCCTGTGCAATATACAAATTGACTACCTCATTCTGACATCGTCCACTCTTCACTCTTCCATGACTCACAAATGTTTCAAAGTATCTCTCGCTGCCTTCCATCCCCACTAACTTCCTGTCCTTCCGACTGTCCTACCATACCCGCTTCTCTGTTATGCACATTGCACTAAAAATTTTCCAATACATACAATTTGACCCTCACACCCTCACCTTCAATGGTAGTACCTTGCAACCCTATTTTGTAGCTGTTTTTTTCCCATAACCGCGACCTTCGTACTTTATTACTATGCAATTAGAAACCTTTCATGCTACCAAGTGACTATGCAGGAACCATCAACATTGTATTTAATGGGCGAAATGCTCGAGGAGATCTCCCATTACTACGCATTAAACCAACATGTGCAGAGAGTTATTTTGTCCCTTCCAATTGTTCATCTCGAACACATGTCGTCATATTGGGCTGCTCAAGAAATCTTCAATGCTTAATCATTGATTGCAATATCTGCCATGTTCTCATTTTCTATGTATGCAATTACTAGTTTTTAATGTTAACAATGCATCATGCAACAACCGTCCAAATTGTCATTAATAAACGAAAGTCTCGAGGACATCTCCCATTCACATGCTTTAGACCAAAATTTGCACAGGCTTATATTATCCCTTCCAATTTTTCATTTCATTCATCGTCTGGAGAAAAGAAATGTTGTTGTAGACTTATGGCAATAGGTCGACAACATTTTTATGGAGATATAGTAAATATGTTCGCACACGAGGACCAGAACTTCCAATGGTCTAGGATATACTTTTACTATTCATCCCATTCCACCCAGAATGAAGTGATTTGGACCTCTGGAATCGCTCGTGTAGGCTGCGTCCCTAAGATCTTTCAATGTAAGGAGGTGGTCTCTTGGTGCACTGAAAAATATATTCCAAGCCAAAGGATTATTCCACTGCACGACCATTCTCCTGTTTCTTTGTCACCTCAGGTCTTTCGTGAGATTTTAAAATTGCCAAATCCAACATTGACGTTAAGAGGACAAGACTGAAAATAGTTTCTAGAAAAACATGATAACGGTATGGACATCTTAGCCGACTTCCTTGAAGACCGGACAACAGTTCCTGAAGATATCACAAGGTTGTAGGTAATTTCCTCTAGAAATCCATTCTGGGAAATTGCTTGGCTGTTTACAAGAATAATGGGACAGACATCCACGACAAGCATTTCCCATATAATTATTTATATTTTGTATTTCACAGTAAAGGAACAATACATTTTCGATTGGGGGAAGCTAATTTCCATTGAGCTCTGTTCCTAGTTGTCATGATTCAAAGAATCGAATAAATTTTATATGTCATCCTACTTAATTTTCACAATTGTGCATTGCTGCCCATTTCCAAAACTTTCTCTTTCCAATAAAATAAACTATGGATTCGACCCAGTAACATTCTGGTACGGGGCCTTGTGGAGGCACAAGGCCTCCCATTAATTTTATGAAATTTTTAATGGCTTTGTCTCAGTTTTCAAAGATTTATTGCTAGGCAAGGATGCTCCGTGGATGTTTAGCCATGCAACCAAGTTTTTGAATAGGAAGGGCACACTTGAGAAAGAGGAAAATCACAATGTCCTCATGGTCTTTGGCTCTAAGGAAAATCCTTCCTTCCTTCTGTGCCACATCACGGACAAGATGTTTGTTGTAGAAATAAAAAGGCAATACAACCAATGGTTGCATGTTTTCCATGACAAGAAAAAAAAACCAGTTCATTCCTCTGCCCTAGAAAGTCGGAGACTTCGTGTGCAGAAACATCAACAAGATTGACGAGTTTTTTGCCCATTTTAAGAAATTGAACCTAACGTACGCTGAAAGGCTAAAAGGGTTCGACCCTAATGGAATATTTCGAGAACATTTACTGGCTGTTGGCTTTAACACCTCTTTTATCAATAGACAACTGACCCAAGACAGGAACAATGTCAACAACCATCCTGCTTCCACTGATTGTAATGCAGAGACATTGCAAAGAGAGACTGAATTGTATAGACAACATGGAAAAGTATCCGGTGAGAAGAGTACCCAGTCCCCTGCCAACACTCTGAAGAGCACGACATCATGGAGCATCGCTTCGACGATCCACCCCAATAAGAAAGCAAGCCATAAATCTTCGAGCGGAGGAGGAGATAAGAACCCTTGTCGCATAAATATTGATAGTTCTCACAAAATTCCACTGACGAAGAAGAGAAAAAACAATGCAAGGCAGGTGGAGGAACCCAAAATTGAAAGTGGAAAACTGCAACTTGAAATTGAAACTGAACACATGTAGAAAATTGGGTCATCCGTGGTGGAAATATTTGAGACCGACTTTTTTGACGTAGATGAATCCTTCATAATCCAGAGCGCTATTTTTGACGACGAATCTAAAATTATGGTCATTGAAAAGAAAGATGTAACAAATAGGAAAGGAAAATATCGCACAGAGATTAACTTTAGGGAAATGCAACCATCCCAAATCTCCTCATTTCACCAGGTAACCGGTGAAATTCCTCGTGATTCCATTGGAGGAATTGAGATGGAAAATGCCAATCTGAAAGACCGCCTCAACGAATATGAGCAAACTTTCATTGCAACCCCAGAATTTGCCAGTCCTTTGGAAAAAATCGTGCCTGCCACCACTGCAACCAAGATGAAAGAATCCCCTACCCTCCTTGCATGCTCTAGAGCCCTTGTAGAGAATGACATCAACAAAATAATTCATCTACTTACTGAAGCCTGGGAAACATCACAAAATTTAGTTTCCTTTAGAAAGAAGGCCAATGATTTCCTGCAACATTTGGAGGTGAATTTAAGAAATGAACATCATTTCTGTGATCAAGTACTGACCCCTTTTTCCAACTATGCCATCAACACATTAGAACTAAAAAGAAGACAAGAGAAACTCCCCTCCCCAAAGCGGACCAAAAAAGTAAAAGCATGTTGGCAAAAGAAAGTTGACAACCTGGAGCTCATTTTCAAATCATGTAAACAAGTCATATTAGAAAATGAAGATTTATTCACAAGCCTGCTGCAAATGGACTTAGCCGGAACTACCAACGAGGTTCAAGATCCAAACTTAATTCTCAAATCATTGTCAATCACCAAAGAAGACTTCTAGGAACAAGTTGATATTTTAAATCGGTTGTCTTTCAAAAAGTTTTACGACATAATTGAACATCGTCTAGATAAGCACGAGCACTAGGTACTGGACTATGCGACACACAATGAAGAAATTGAACAGAGTCTGCATAGTATTTCAATGGATCTAAGGAAATTAGAAAAGGACCTTTACGACATAGAAATCCGGGATGAAATCAACACAACCCCCATGAAAATCCACATCGAAGAATGGTTCCAATAGAGAATGGACAACCTCATCTAGGAAGGGAAACAACCAATCAACAAGACTCCAACGACCATCGACGACAACAACAAAAATGCATCGGCTTCATAGTAAGTCTATACTGGCATCTTGTTTTCTTTATCAATCCACTTTAAGTCTATGGTGTCATTTTGTTTTCTTTATCAATCCACTTATGACCTCTTTAAATAGAAAACTGTAACCAAAGACTCACAACTTCCAATTTCTTGTTTTCAGGTCTTCCTCTCTACCATCGTGCACTTCTTCTTTTGACGTTCCTAATTCTTGTACTTATTTCTTTTTATGGTCTGCGGGAGCCCCAATCCCAGTCTATATGACAAACACATTTAAATTTCCAGAAACATGTAACAAACATTATTAATTTTTGATAAATTCCAAAGAAAACAAATTCGATAATGCCTTTATTGTATACTAAATTTTGGGTTTCCATGAACCTTTCTTGTTTGTTCCAAAGAAAACTAATTCAGATCTGCTACATTTCTTATGTCCTATTGTATGCTAATTTTTTTGTCTTTAACGACGTTGTTACTATTCTATTGTATGCTAGCTTTTTGGGTGTCCAAGAACCTATAATTCGATAGATTTCAATTTCTCTTCTATCCAGAACCCTTTGCTTTCGAGAAAATTAGTTTGGGAATGCTAATTTATTTCTGTTTTCCTCCATGAAACTATGTAATAGGCGTCATTACTATTCTATTGTATGCTTTTAAATGTTGATGTAATTTCCAGAGATATGTAACATACATTATTTATTTTATAATAAGTTTCTATAGGTCACAAGTCCGCTTGTCAATTTGTATGTCGCGAAACTCTTGGTGCTAGTTTTAGGGAACATAACAACAGAGGCCCATTTTTTAGCCCGCCAGCCCGAGAATCCGCGATCCAAAAAATGCCTAAGTATGGAACCAGGGCTCCATGCATGCTCTATAAAACGCATGCAAATAAAACTAATTCAATAATGCTATATTTTTTTTGTCCAAGAAAAACATTAGTTTTAAAGCAAACTAAATGTAACACATGTTATTACTATTCTATTATATGCTTTTAAATGTTCATGTAATTTCCACAGATATGTAACATACATTATTAATTTCTGGTAAATTTGTAGAGTCCGCAACTCTGCGTCTCATTTTGTATATAGCGGAACTGTTAGTGCTATTTGTAGGGCACAAAAAATCAGAGGCTCAATTTTGAGCCCATCAGCCCGAGAACCCACTAATGAGGGTATACATTTCTATAGTTCGCAACTCTACTTGTCAATTTGTATGTCGCGGAACTCTTGGTGCTATTTCTAGGGCACAGAATAATAGAGGCCCATTTTTGACCCGCCAACCCAGGAATCCGCGATCCAAAAACTGCCTAAGTATGGAATGAGGGCTCTGTGCATGCTCTATAAAACGTGTGCAAAGAAAACTAATTCGACAATCCTATATTTTTTTTGTCCAAGAAAAGCCTTAGTTTTAAATCAAACTAAATGTAACAAACATTATTACTATTCTATTATATGATTTTAAATGTTCATGTAATTTCCACAGATATGTAACAAACATTAACAATTTCTGGTAAATTTGTAGAGTCCGCAACTCCTCATCTCATTTTGTATATCGTGGAACTGTCGGTGCTATTTGTAGGGCACAGAACATCAGAGGCCCAATTTTGAGCTTGCCAGCTCCAGAACCCGCGATCCAAAAATTGGCTAAGTATCCAATGAGGGAATAAGTTTCTATAGTTCGCAAGTCCACTTGTCAATTTGTATGTTGCAAAACTCTTAGTGCTATTTCTAGGGCACAGAACAACAAAGACCCATTTTTGATCCAACCAGCTCAAGAACCCGCGATCCAAAAAACTTCCTAAGTATGGAATGAGTTCTCCGTGCATGCTCTATAAAACGTGTGCAAAGAAAACTAATTCGGAAATGCTATATTTTTTTTGTCCAAGAAAAGCCTTAGTTTTAAAACAAACTAAATGTAACACACATTATTACTATTCTATTATATGCTCTTAAATGTTCATGTAATTTCCACAAATATGTAACAGACATTATTAATTTCTGCTAAATTTGTAGAGTCTGCAACTCCACGTCTCATTTTGTATATCGCGAAACTATCAGTGCTATTTGTAGGGCATGGAACATCAAAGGCCCAATTTTGAGCCCGCTAGCCTGAGAACCTGCGATCCAAAAACTGGCTAAGTATCCAATGACAACATAAGTTTCTATACTTCGCAAGTCCGCTTGTCAATTTGTATGTCACGGAACTCTTGGTGCTATTTATAGGGCACAAAACAACAGAGGCCCATTTTTTAGCCCACTAGCCCGAGAACCCGCGATCCAAAAACTGCCTAAGTATGGAATGAGGGCTCCATGCATGCTCTATAAAATGTGTGTAAAGAAAACTAATTCGGCAATGCTATATTTTTTTTGTCCAAGAAAAGCCTTAGTTTTAAAGCAAATTAAATGTAACACACGTTATCACTATTCTATTATATGCTTTTAAATGTTCATGTAATTTCCACAAAGATGTAAAAGACATTATCAATTTCTGGTAAATTTGTAGAGTCCGCAACTCCGCGTCTGGTATTGTATATCGTGAAAATGTCGGTGCTATTTGTAGGCCACGGAACATTAGAGGCCCAATTTTGAGCCCGCCAGCTCAACAACCCGCGATCCAAAAACTAGCTTAGTATCTAATAAAAGTACAAATTTTGTATGTATAAAACTAAATATCTAATTTACTAAAGGTAGATATTTCGTGTGTATAGTTTATTAATTTCTAATAAATTTCTATAGTTCGCAACTTTGCTTCTCAATTTGGCCCAATTTCGAGCCCGTCAGCTCGACAACCTACGATCCATTATAAAAGTACATATTTCGTATGTATAAAACTAAATATCTACTTTATAAAATTACATTTTTGGTATGTATATTTTATGCTATGTCCAAGAACCTATAATTTCATAAATTTCAATTTCTTTTGTGTCCAGGAACCCTTGTTTTAAAGATAAATAATTTGGTAATGCTAAATTTTTTGTGTCCAACAACCTTTCAAATGTTGAAATTTTTTTATATTTTTCAGGAACAACTAATTTGGGAATACTATGTTCTACATGCAAACCACATGCATGCAAACCACATGTATTTCAACTTTCTAGCCATGTATCTGTACTAGGTCGCATTTACTCCCATCCCAACCTGGCAGGGACTATGCTGCCATGCAACACTTGTTTATTAAAAGGGAAAACAAGTGTTTACATTTTTCATCTTAGTCACAATATTAACACTTCCATATCACTCCCCCATGGAGCCTAGTCTCATACAATATATAAATATGGGTTAGGCCTAGTTTAGAAAACAAGAAACAAATAAAAACTACTAACTATTGTAATAAAACTCGTTTCTATGAACATATCTTGTTGGTTGGGAAGAAGGGATCGATCCACCATTCAGTCTCATCGTGGGGATGAGGTCTGGCCATGTATAACCAAAATAACATATCCACATTCTCCTCATGTTTCTAGGATTCTCTATCATCAAGTAGAAATCAAGATTCCTCTCGCATGTTCCCTAACCAGTGCCCAATATCGTTGCTAAATAGATATATATCCTCTCTATAATCCTTGCTAAAAAGGTATAATCCATAATTATGGAAGAGAAATAATTATAGAAGAGAAATAACTGAAGTATAATCCATAACAAAGCCAATTCATTAATAAGATAGCCAATTTGATAATAAGGGGGTATTTTAATGGAGCAAAGATAAATGAAAATGAGGGTTATGCTAGGATAAATGATACATATAGGAGGCCTGACACCTCCAATGTTGAGTAATGGAAATTCGACATTCTAGAGTTTTCCAAAAGGGTAAGATACATGTGGGCTTTCTAATTGTTGTGTAAAATTATTATTTTTATTATTATTTCATTTTCTCCTCGATTATTTTTCTTTGCATTCCTCTATAGGTTGTCTTGGAATCTAATACATTTTTCTCCACTTGTTTGGATTGAGGAATTTTTTTTTTTCCATTTTAATTTAGATATCGAAACACACGATATTGGCATTTTCTTGAAACAAAATGAATTTTAGATCTGTCGAGTTTTCCCCCTCAATTGTTTTTTTTCTCTCTTTTCAAAAAGTTAGTGGTCTCTTGTTTTCCAACAAGTGGACACACGTTCTTGGAAGTATAACTACAGTGACATAATATCTCAAACCTCAAGTAAGAATTAGGACCACCTACTCCTAATTCAAAATGATGGCCAGAACCACCTTTTTAGAAGAGAATTGGCTCACCCTCCAATTAATTAGGTGTTTCCTTGTCAATCACTACAACAAAAATCCCATGAAAAAAAATCGATGCCACCCACTATGCTTGCTAGGGTCGATTTCTTGTTGGTTCACAAATTTGATAATAATCATGATATATAACAAATTATATAATAATCATGATAGATATTGAATTATATTCAATTTTTTTTTGGTAAAATAGTGGATAATATTTACATTTGAGAAAGTAATTTCTTGTTGGTTCAAAAATTTGATAATAATCATGATATATAACAAATTATATAATAATCATGATAGATATTGAATTATAGCTACAAAAGAAGCTCTCAAGACCTAATTAAGATTTTTTTTGGTACTGAGTTGGTCAAGATCTGTAGCTCTCAAGACCTAATAATTTGCAATGGAGTAATGAAGTGGCCAAACTCCAACCAAATGACTTGTATTCATGGGCTAGGTAGTAGTGTTGTAGATTATGTGATATTTGATATCCCTGTTTCTAACCAAATAACAAATTTTGACCTTTTAAATGACCATGAGCCTGACTCTGATCATAAACCTTTAACCCTAACTCTAAAATTTTCCATGCATAGAGTACCATTGAAGAGAATTATGATAATCAAAGGAATTTGCGCTTTGACAAAAGTAAAGTTGACATTTTCTTAAAGGATTTAAATAGTAAATTAAAACTCCTAACTTATAAGGACAACATTGAAGAACTCTATCATAATTTTACAACTACCCTTTCCACTTCCATTAAAAAGTTCTCTTTCGAGGGGTCCCATAAAAAGATTAATAGAACAACCAACCATTTGTATGATAAAGAATGTAAAATTGCTAGGAAATCCATTAGGGATGCTTCTAATGAGCCCTTAAAGCTTGATAAGATCAATACGTACAAAGCCCTAATTAAAAGAAAAAAAAAAAGATACTATATCAATAAAAGGCAAGAGCAACTTTCACAACTATACAAGTTGGATCCTAAGAAGTTCTGGAGCCAAATTCTAAAATGCAATACTAAAGAAAATAATAGGATTCCCTTAACGGACTAGAATTCCTACCTTAAAAGTCTTTACGAGTTCCCTAATGCTATGGACACCATTCCTATTGTCCCTACAAAGGAAGAAGTTTTTTCTTTAGATGACATAGAGTTCGGGGTTAAGCGGCTCACAAATGGGAAAGCTAAGGACATTGAAGGCTACCAAGCTGAAAATTTTAAAATCAGAGGGCCAATCCTTATCCCTCACATACACAAGCTCTTCAATTTAGCAGTCAAGCAAGGCTTCCCTAAACCCTGGACGCAAAGCCTCATTGTTCCTATTTTTAAAAATGGGGATAAAAACATTCCCTCTAATT
>ML779349.1:220292-250413 GCA_009831015.1 Picea engelmannii
ATCTCCAAATGACAAGACAGGACTAGGATACAATGACAGTTTGAAGACAACAAAACAAGAGAAGGAAGTTGAAAATGATGAAACCAACACTCCAGAACAAGTTGAACAACAAGATAGAAAACTAGAATTTAGAAGGAATGAGATATCAAGAAGATCCTCTCCCATTAGGTATGAAAGCAATCATTATGAAGGAAACTATAGAAGAATAGATCATGAACCCAGATGAACCACACCACAAACAAGATCACTTACGCCCAGGTATCAAAATTTCTTTCTTGGACATTGTTATACTTGTGGAAATTTTGGACACAAGGCAATCAATTGTAGAATCAACGAAAGGAATTACTATGCAAGCTACATGAATGGTGAAAATAGTAGATATGAAAATGTTCGTAGACCTTTCAACATAAATTATAATCCATTTGACCCATTAATGGATCAAAATATTGTATGTTACAAGTGCAATAATCTTGGTCACAAAGGGCGAGATTGTAGAGAGATGAAGGAAGATAATCATATGCCAAATGTTTGCATACCAAATACAACATGGAAAAGGAAAGAAATTCCACACAATGAAAATTGTCGAATAACATTAGTCGCTAAAGAATGCAAAGAAGAAGATGAATGGTTTATAGACAGTGGGTGCTCATCTCATATGACTGGAGATCAAAGCAAATTTGTCATCTTGAAGAAAAAGGGTGGAAATGTTGCATTTGGAGATGACTCATCTACCAAAATACTTGGAAAAGGAACTGTAAATCTTGGAAGTGAAAATGTAAAAGCAGGAAAAGTCCTATTGGTTGAAGATTTGAAGCATAATCTCCTGAGTGTCAGCAAAATATGTGATCAAGGATACACTCTTACGTTTGACTCCCGAAAATGAAAAATCAGAGAAAATAACTCAGGAAGATTGGTTGAAGCTGCAACAAGAAGACCGAACAACATATACATCCTAGACATGAAGAAGAGAGAGAATACATAAGCCACACAAAATGATTCCAAGGAAGAAAAAGTCCCAAAGACCAAAAATAAGGATGAAGTATTATTGAGTGCCATATGTTTAGGGGGAGCAGCCCCAAAGAACAAGGTTACCTTTCTCCATTAAACTCAGGGGGAAAATCCATACCCATTGCCATTGATGTCAAAGGGGGAGAGAAATTGGGATCATGATGATAGGGGGAGAATGAGTGTTTCCATCAATGACAAAGCGGGATATTGTTGGAATATTGGTTGTTGTCATTGATGTCAACCCTAGTCATGGGTTTTGGACCGCAATATTGATGAAGGTATTTGGACATGAAGGAAAATGCACATGCAGATACAACACCCATGGATGGATAGTATACATCAAGTTGTTTTCGGTGGTATGTGGCATGTCACATGGATCCTCATGGTTGAGGAGAAATGAATTTTTGAAGATGACAAAGTGAATTGAAGAAGGAAGTACATGTAGGCCCTGAAGATAATTAAAGAAAAGAGTTACAAAATAAGAAAGTGTCAAGTCGGCCCTAATGTTAAAAGGAAGTGACATAAATGGTATAAATAAACATCATCATACATTCATTTGATACAAGTCGAATTTTAGAGGTAATAAGAAGAAAATATGGCCGGATTTCAAGGGAGGATGAAGTCTTTTGGTGATGTGTTCCAAGGTATGTTATTTTCAGATCATCTTACCATTTTTGCTATAACATTTTTTCTAGAATGATTCAGATGGTGAAATCGCTATGGTATTGAGAAGACATATCAAGGTACCTCTGGTAAAAAGTTTATCTCTTTATTCTCTATAATTATGGAGATACACTCTGTGGAAGATATGGTTTGTGACCAGTCCTAAAGCTAGTTAATAAATAGGTGTTCCGGGTAAAACAATCATAACTTCTCCATCAAGAATACAAATGAAGTGAGACAAATTTCATTGGAAAGAGTATAGACTATAGTTTCTTGTGTGAGATTTTTAGAGTCAGATGTTAATTATTGAGCTCAGGGAATTCTGTGAAAGTTCACTCTCCTGAACAGACTAGAATTGAATAAAGTCTACCATTCTTCCTATAACCTCTTTTTGGGGAGGATTCAAGGAGTGAAAATTGGAGGATTTTTAGAGAATACATTGAGTAATATTATCTACAGGATCAGAGTACTCCAAGAATTGAAGAATTGCAGAAAATGAAGAAGTCTCAGGAAGCATTATCAGGTTCTATGTGATGATTGGTTGATGGTGATGATTTAATGTAAATTTTTATTATCTCTGATATATTCTTGGGTGGAAGGAAGGGGAAAGGATGGAGAGTTCAGCTCTCTCTTGATATTGGAGGGTTGTATATTCCTCTTGGAAGTTTATCCCTCCCTTTACATTTGGAATCTGTAGCTACCTTTGGAAGTCATTACTTCCCTTGAACAATAACTATTGATTATTTCTCATATTTTGTGCATGGTGTATTGTGGTGTATTGGTGTAACTCTTATACTATTGTTCATTTCTCATTGGATATAGTTGAATGGTTTAAGTATAAGTTGAAAAAGGTTTTAAGTTGTACTTGATATTGATTCACCCCCCTCTCAGTATCAACATAGGGATGTCATATCTTTGGCTCACTGCATTACACAAAAGAACCAGATCTACACACATTCACCCGTGCTCATCCACAGACATGTCCACTCTATAGATCTTATTTCCCACTACCTCACACATGAGAATTATATGGAGTTTTATTGTCAACTCTGCTGCTTAGAGGAGGCTAACACATCATCTTCATTTCTATTCACATGAAGATGCACCCAACACTTTGGGATTTCACATGTTCACCTTGTGCTCAACCATAGGCACGTCCAACTCAACATATCGTTGGAGTTCTTATAAACTCTCTTAATGGAGGAGGTCATATCTACGTTCCTAGCTCTGTCTCAGGTAGTAACCATGTACCCTTCTTAGGGGCTTTCTCTCAACTTTGTAAGCTGAGAGAAAGAATTACATAACTGCAATGATCCACACCTCACAGGTTTGTAAGCTGGAGAATGTCTCATATAGTTGCATTCATCAACAATATTTACTAGGATAAAATGTGTAACCTTATTCAATATTTCCACCACCACAATGATGGAGTCATACTACTTCAGTATTTTGGGAAGCATAGTAATAAAATCCATTGTAACTACTTCCCACTTCCATTATGGAATGGACAATGGTTGTAACAACCCTGTTGGGTGTCTATTTTTAGTATTCACCTTTTAGAAATCTAGGCATTTGGAAGTGTAATAAACCACCTCTTTCTTCATTCCCGACCAAAATTATTGGCTTCTTACAATTGTAATTGATTTCTGATATCCTAGGTGCCCAATATATGGAAAATTATGCATTTCCCATAGTACAGTATTTTTCATCTCTCCTAAATTTGGCACATATACCTTACCTCTATAAATGAGGGTTTCATCCTCTTTTAGATCATAATATATAATTTCTTTCCGTAAATTATCTTTTTGTAATGTTTCTTTTATTTGCAAATAGTGTCAATATGAATTTGTTGCTTCTAAAATTCTATCTTTCAAATGGATGCAATGGATGCAATGTATGCAATGTGCTAATGGATGCAATGTGCATATCGTGTGCTCTTCTGTTGAGTGCATAAACCACTTGAAGTTTGGTTATCTTTACCTCTAATATGTTTAATTTCAAAGTCATATTCACTAAGAATTTCAAGCCTTATATTTTTCCTATCATTTAATGCCAGTTATCCAAATAAATGTTTCAGACTGCAATGGTCTGTCCTTAGCTCAAATTTTCTCCCCATGGGTAATGCCTCCACATTTTTATCACATGAAAAATTATGGATAATTCTAATTCATGTGTAACATAATTCCTCTTATTCTCTTTTCATTTTTGGGATTTGTAGCAGACTACATGCTCCTTTTGAGTGAGGACTCCACTAAGCCCTTCCTTGCATGCATCAATGTACACAACAAAATATTTGTATGAATATGCAATATTTAATATTGGTGAACTTGTCAAAATGTCTTTCAACCATTAAAATCTTTCTTCACATTCATGAGTTCATTCAAATTTGAGAATCCCTTCTTTTGCAAAGAAGTGATTGGGATTACAATATTTGAGAATCCCTTCATAAATATTCGGTAATAACTTGCAAGACCCATTAATGATATAAACTATGTCACATTTCTTTGCATTTTCCATCCTCTAATGGCCTCTATATTATTGGGAACCACTTTTATCCCATCTATTGAGGTATTATTCCCCAAGTAATGAATCTTATTTTGATAAAATATGCACTTACTTAGCTTGGCATACAATTCAGGATCTCTTAAAACTTGCAACACCATCCTTAAATGTTTCTAATGTTCCTCATTTTTCTTAGAGTATATGAGTATATAATCCAGGAACACAATCACAAACATATTTCCTGAACACTCCATTACTCAGGCACATGAAAATATCTAGGGAATTTGATATCCAAAATGGAACTACCGTGAATTCATAATGCCCGTATCTTGTTCTAAACATTGTATTGCTAGAATATTCTTCTTTTATTCTCACTTGATGATAATGTGACCTCAATTCAATATTGGAAAAGATTTTTTCATTTTTTAGTGAATCAAATAGATCATCAATCCTTGGAAAATGAGATTTTTTTTCTTTATGGCGACCTTATTCAGTTGTCTAAAACCAACACACAACCTTAAGATTCCATATTTATTCTTCATAAAAAGCATTAGGATCCCCAAGGTGACATTATTGGGAGTATATACCCCTTCTTTAACAATTCCTCAAGCTGCATCTCCAGCTCTTACAATTTTAGTGTGCCCATTCTATAAGGTGTCTTGGACACTAGGGAAAGTCCTGACACTAAATCAATAGAGAAATCAATGTTTCTTTTTGGTGGTAGTTCTGATATTTCCCCAAAAACATATTCAAAATCCCTCAATATTGGATGATCTTCAATACTTGGAATTATATCTTTGGCTTCCTCTTCCATATGGGATACAAAAATATGACATGCCTTCTTGAAATTATTTTTCAATTGCATGGTTGAAATGTATCTAACAACTACAACTCTTGGAATTCCTTGAACCTTGCCTTTCTTCCACTCTTCATCAAGATGAATGATTGCCTTGTTATAATAGTCTAGGATAACATGCTTTACTTCCAACCAATCAATGCCAATTAGATAGTCATATGAACCCAATGGCATGATGTTCACATATACCTTTGTGTTAAGTCCATTCATGCCTATTGAGAAATATTTAACCATCTCATTGATTTTCCTCTTAGCTCCCATGGATAACTAAAGTAACTAGGGTTTATTATGCTTACTCCTTTGTAAGTCAAATATTTCAATAAATATATATTTTATGTAACTATGAGTAGCTCCATAATCAACTAAAATTTTTGTGGTTTGGTTATCAATCTTACCTTCCACTTCAATCATGGGGCATCAATATTTTTCTTGTTTGTTTTCCAAGACTACATAAATTCTGGGCATGTTTCCTCCCATGTATTCAATTATTTCAGCCTCCTGAATGTTGTGGACAATCCTCATTCTTTCTCCTTTGTGAAGGTAGTATTTATATAAGTGATCTTTGTCACAAATCCAACAATTCATGGGATGTTACCTTGGCATTTTCCCAAATGAATCTACCATCCCAGGTTCATTTTGGGTTGAACATGCTTGTTGATTTGTTTGTGAGTTATTTCTAAAAAAAGGGTGGATTAAAACCTTTCTCTTTATTACCCTTCATCTTGTCATTCCAATATTTTTGGAAAACTGGCCTCCCTCTACTCTACTCATAAATATGTTTTTCTCTCCTTATGGCCTCCTCCAAAGTCTTGGATGTATCATAGTGTATATTCTCACTATATACGGAAGGTAACCCACTTGTTACGAGGAAAATCTCTCTATGGCTAGGGAAAACCACAATAGACGAAAATGACTGCAGAAATAAACTATATTATCAAGTATGCTATATAAACAAATATGCTAGCAAGACAAGATAAATGCCTACCTCATCTAGACGTTTGATGAATTCCACCATTGAGCACTCGACCTAAAGCAATACACCTACAACTAGTCCTCAACAACCAAGAAAAGCAAGCATATGGTGATAATATATGATGTTAGCACATTCAATAGCACAATCCATTAATATACATAAAAAATATTCCCATGGAATAATAATTCAAATATTTGCAAGATATCAATTGGACGAGAAAAGAGTATTTCTATTAATATATGATCAACATAAGTGAAAAATTTATAGACTTCCGTGTCGGCAAGGTTCGGAACCAAGAAACCAAGTTCCTTCCAGTTGGGCCTCCACCACTTAAATCCTCCACCAAAGGAAATCTCATAGAAGAGAGACAATGAAGTTCTCAATCAATAAGGGAAGATCTTGGGAGCTGAACACTGTGTTTAGACTTAAAGGAGAAAGGGATGCATACTCAATATGAAGTGAATAATTTCTTCAGAGTAACTTTGCTCTCAAAGTTGAATTCTTTCTCCTCTTTTCCATAGCTTAGAATTGGCCCATTTATAGCCTTCAAATGGAATTGAAGGGATGAGTCGGAACGTTTCCAGTATATGGAAGGCCAAAGATCATTGATCCCCTATCATGACATGGAAACTCAACACCATTTTTCATTTTTGGTTACAAATCCTGATGTACGCGGGCTATAGTGGTGCAACCTGCATATACGCATGTTGTATAGTAGGAGAGGTGTGTACACATGGAAACAATGTATTTTTAGCTTTGGGATTTGCAAAAAATGATGAAAAGTATGCATAGGGAAATGGAAAAAGGCCCTCTATGCAAGATTTGCATAGGGTGAGGAAAATATTTCTATAACACCACTTAAAAACCTTTGGATTTTGAACTTCTCATCCTTTATGAATACCACATACTTCATCAAATCAAAGGAACTCTTCTCATATTCATCAATTGTCATGCTTCTCCATCTTGAGTTCAAAGAAATATTTCATATTCCTTTCATATAGCTTTGAAAAATATTTCTCTTGGAAATATCCTTTGAGCTTCCTTCATGATACTTTAATATCCTCAAGGTGTTTGGATTTCTTAAGTTGATTCAAACACATGGCTACATTTCCGTACAAGTGGTAGGTTACAATTCTATTTTCTACCCTTGAGAGTTAATCATGTAGCTAGAAATGTTTATTCATTTCCAATAGCCATGACTTGACCTCTTCTCCCTTTCTATGATAACCATTAAAAGTTGGTGGCTTGATTTTCCTAATTCTGCCTTGCAAAATATCTTACTCAATCTTCTTCTCTACTTCCTAATAGGAGACATACTTGGGCTTCTCCCTGGCCATGAACCTACACAAGATCCCCTACTGGATTTCCTCAGATAATTATGGCACCTTCTCATGCTTCTTGACTTCTTGTCATTCCCATGATCATCCCCTTTTCTATGGTATCTTGACACTGCCACTTGTTTGGCACTATCTTCTTGCTTCATGTCAGAGTCTTTATTGTCTTTCTGCTGTAGCATATTTAGACTCTGAAGTATCTCTTCGTGAGATTTCATCATCCTTTAATTATATTCCCTATAACTCTTCTCTTATCTCTGCAGGATCCTCATAATTTCAGCTATCTCTACAGGCTCTTCCATTCCTATTCTTCCATTGGACTCAGTCTCAACATTTTCCATGTTGGTACCCAACCTTCTGAATTTGGTTCTCATTTAGGAACCAAAATTCCCTCTTGAACCTTTTAATTTTGAAAGAAATTTTGCACGCAATAAAGTTTTGTTAGACAAAAATACATATACACAGTTTTAGAAAAATAATGCATAGATGATCTTCTCTTTAATGGCCACCAATCATCTTCTGAGTTGACTACAAAATTTAATGTCCCAATCTATTCTCTGGGTGCATATGATGATTCTATTCTTTATTATCTTACCATTAACTACTCATTTTCTCAAATTTGAGCTCTTAGCAGAAGGTTATGGACAATTGAATACTGCCACCTTACCCCTCCTATGCACATACTTTCCTAGTGAAACAATAATCTCAAACGCCAACTTTGGCCACCTAAAGAGGTAAATGTTTTAGGAACTGAGGAAATTTTTGTATGAGACACTGATAATTTTGTTGATATTTAATCCAAAACTCTTAGGTTTTCAAATTGATGCCCCAGTCAAAATATGCAACAATTTGGATATGACAACTTTGTCCTTTTTGCACTTTTTTGTGACTTGGAAATTTCATCCCTATTTAAGAATCCAAAAACCAAATCCTTTGGATATTGAAAAAATCCCAATTGGGTATATTCATTCCTATTTTTTTAATGATCTATCAAAATTTTATCTTTATCCAGGCTCAAGGCTGATAATGATGGCCTACATAAGTTTTGACAATTTTCCCATTTTTAGCATTGTATGTTACAGGAGTATTCTCTCGCATCCTGTATATTTTTAGGTACTCAGATTACACATCTATCTCCAAGATATCTTATATGATCCATGAGCATTCCATAGACTTCTCCTATTCCCCAAACTAACTTCTGAGCAAGGATTTATTCCTTCTGGAAATAAATTGGTAGAAAACTATATCTTGTACTATTTTAGCTGTAACGTTTTCATACAATATCTATTTTACACTCAAATAGCTCGTTTAGGCCTTGAAAATGATTTTTAGGCCCTCAAAGTACCTCCACAATTTTAATACCTTCAAAAAATGAAACTTCTCATGGAAAATCATTGGTTTACTACTGTGGCAGTCTGTCAAATTGAATCTGCAAGCCTATTGGAATTACCATTGTGGAATTTTACCATTGGGTTGTCAAATGATACATTATTAATATCAACACATAACCTACAATCCAAAAGACTATCAGACTCTTTCTCATTGGCCTTTCTTTGTGGATTGTCGAGTTATATCTTTTATAGTTTTTTCCACGACCTGTGGCCCATAAGCCTATCTAGATAAACCTTCATGACCTTTTACCTTGGTGTCCATTTACCTTCGTGTAATTTTATATTTGTGGAATTACCCTTCATGAATTATTTCCTAAAAAATCCTCCTATGAGAATCCTCCCTACGAACCTCTTTCTGTGAGATTTTCCTCACGATCCTTCCTCTCACAGAATTCCTCTTGTGGGCTCCCTGATGCAGGAGCATCTCTCCACGTCAGCCAACCAGCCAGCCAGCCACGTTGAGCGCGTGCATTCAAAGCCGAAGAGAGGCGCATCCTCATTTAAAATATTGATTTGAATGTAATTAAGTGTCTAAGCTGGTGAGATGTAGAGTCGTGCCTTTGAGCAGGCTGTAGATAAGATTGGCCATTAATGCTTGTATGGCTGAGATCTAGATCCAGATGCTGGACTAGACAACCCATTCAATGTAATTGAATAGGGTAGGTAGTTTGGAGGGAATCGCTCTAAGAGCCCCCTTAGGTAAAATAGATTTCGTATCTCATTTTGAGTTAGGAGGTTAGATGAGGAGAATTCCAAGAAGAGCCAGAGAGAGCTCTAGAACACCTTGTAATTACAGGCATTTTCCATATTTAATACAAAGAGCAATTTTTCCTGCATTATTCTGTGTTATGTGGATGTCTGTGAGTGTTCTTTATATGTTGTAGATGTATGTTAGGAATTTGCAGGGAGTCTGTTTGATTTCAGGTGAAGGTCTTTGAGGCTTTACTCCAGGAGGGTGTGACATAACACTGCGGGTTCTGATAGCCATGCACAGAGGATGCACTTCTGAACACTGTGGGTTCAGACAAAGACGTGTTGTGGCACAAGAACTAGAATCAACAACTCTGGAGTAAGACCTTTGAGGTTGTTGAACACCTCAGGAGGCAAGGCTATGTATGAGAGACACAGTTGCAAACATAAATTTTGTTGTGAGTTCTATGAAGCTCTGCCAAGTGGGCATTGAGAATATGCCCAGTGGTGCATTGGGAAGAACTCTGCTGTGAGTTCAGAAAGGAGAACCAAAATCACTGAGGATTCTTTGAAACTCTGCCAAGTGTGCATTGAGCATATGCACAGTGGTGCATTGGGAAGAACTCTGTTGTGAGTTCAGAAAGAAGAAACAGAATCACTGAGGATTCTGAGAGCTCTACCAGGTGGGCATCAAGCGAGTGCATAGGTGCACAGGAGAAGGAGACATAACTGCTGAAATTTCTGGAAGAAGATACTCTACCAGGAGGGCATAGAGACATTGTGCAGACAACATAGGAGAAGAGAACTCTTTGAGTTCTGTATTCTGAAGGAAGAATCCACAGAGGGATTCTCACAGGGTTTCTAAACACCTTGAAAGAATTATCAAGAGGTTGCTTGAGCAGAGGGATATCCAGGAGGGCATCCAAGTATTCTCTATCTGTGGGAGGAGGAAGTTGAAGATAGAATCCCTTAGGGGTCTAAGCATTTGAGAATCTTAGGAGAGACAGTGTGGTGTGTGCGCGAAGACTCTACATGAGGTAGAGATCAAATCTTCAAAGATTTGAAGAAAATCTCAGGAGGAACAACGTTTTTACATGCGTTGGAGAAGCTCAGGATAAAGGAGTTTGCAGGAGAGAAGGAGCAAAGGTTGAGGCCTTTGGCTTTTGAATTCTCCCAAGGTTGGGAAGAAAGTGCAGAAGCTCAGGAGGGAGCACAACAATCGTCGGATTGGTGGAGAAAAGAAGATCTGGACTGTTGGTTTCTACATCTAGGAGGAGATTAGGAGGAGCCTGCAGAAGAGGAGATTGTGGACCGTCAGATGTTCACACAGAATCCCGTCATTCGTTGGATCGGGAGAAGGTGCTCAGAGTTTAGCCTTTGGAGTAAGCATGCAGGAGAATGGATCTGGGCCGTTAGATCTTGAGAAGATACCCATCAGCTGTCGGATCAGATAGGAGCTACACGAGGTTTACCATCAGGACTTCAGCCATCGGCATATCGGAAGTCACGAGGACAAGAGATCGAGAATTACCATAGGAAAAGTCTCGAGAAGATATAGACCATCCATTAGTGGAGACACGTGGCGGAGATCGAAGCATCGAGAGTCAGGATATCGGTATTCCCGTGGACAAGAGATCGGGGAAGTCCATAGTGAAAACCTTGGCATAATCTAAGCCATCCATTTGGGGAGACAGGTGTTAGAAATCTGAAGAGGGTCGGTACTTTAGTGCATCGGAGTTCTTGAAGTCGAAAGAATCGGGACATCAAAAGTCTCGAAACCCCTATATTTAATCAGGACCGTCCATCTGGAAGGGACGCATGGTAGCAATCAGAGTCATTGGGGAAAGGCCTAACAGGAAGCCGTCTATCGGCATTTGGATCATCGAGATATCGAGAACCCTGGTGACAAGGTGTTTATGCATTTTGGAATCGTGAAGTCCGAAACCCCGACAAGGAGGGAAGAACCATTGTGGGAGTCAGCAGTCAGCACATCAAAGAAGAGGAAAGTGCCATTGTGGGAGCCAGCGGTCAGTGCAGTGGAGAGTCGTTATTCGAGGAAGCAGGAATCCCTTGGGCAATGCATTTTGGCATTGGAAACCCTGAAACCCCGAGGAGGACATAAGGCTGCGGTCTTGTGAGATAGAGGTCATATGGACCAGAGGGCATAGCTAGGAGGGGATAAGGCCAGGCAGAGAGCTCATCGGAGATCGAGAATTCGAGAGTGTTGGAATTCTTGACGTCGGGGAATGCCAAACCCCGAAACCTGAAATTGAGATCAGGGAAAAAGTGTGGTCATGTGTAGAAGGCCGTGCGGGTGAAGAAAGGACCTATGGATCAGGGTTTTCATAGGGATTCCATTGGGAGTCCAAAGAGCCTCTTCAGCTCAGTGGAGAAAATTGAATGATCCTTGAAGACCCGGAGGTCAGGCGCAGAGACCCTGCGGGGTATGTTGGAGCTTGACGACGTCACGCCATCACTCCCTCCAGTGGAATTTCTCTTGCAGAATTTATCCCATGGAATTTCTCGTGTGGAATTTCTCCCATGGGAATTATCTCATGGAATTCCTCCCATGGACTTCCTCCCATGGAATTTCTCCCATGTACCTTCTCTCATTGACCTTCTCCCACGGATCTTCCTCCTGCGAGCCTTTTTGCACCAACTTTTCTACATGGTCTTGTCATGTTGCATGCCATTAATATTTTTCCATGAGAATTTTCTCACCCACAATATTCTTCCCATGATCCCACATTCAAAACTTTTCTATCTTGACCAATGATCCATGATCAAAGGTTGACATCTAAACATGTTGTTCAATGAATGGTTAGGATTACTACTGATATTTAGTCTAATTCGAATTTGAGCTTACAACATCCACCAGAGATACATGCCAATGTGTCCCTACCATGGGTAAAATACCATTGTGGCATCGACAATAGAACCACCGTGTGGCTCCACATTATCATTGTACGGAGTTTTCAAGAAATTTTGAAATTATAAATGTTTGAAAATTTAATAATTTCTCTAAAAACAATTCAGTGTACTTAAAAGTTTTTACTCATTCCATAATTAATCTTTGCCATCCATTCCTAATTTTAGAATGATTTGGATCGTCGATTTTCAAACTCCCCAGTCAACATTAAAACACAAATTTCAACATCCTAAGACAAAATTAACTTTGCAACTTGCATATTGACATGATTAATCCTCTCTTCAATTGTTCTAAGGTGAATTAAACTAATAAAATCATAAATTTTGGGATTTCATTATGTTTCCACAATTTTCCCCAAATCCATCACATGTGAAACTCTGCAACAAGGAATTTATGCTAAATATGCATAGGTCTTAGTCCATACATGCTCGGTGTTGAAACTTCTTCTTTGATACCAATCTGTAATGTCTCTCAAATTAATTGAGGAACATTACCATGCAAAATTACACATAAATGACTTTTTTTGCTAACTAATCTTATATCTTACCAACTACATGAATACACATATATTTAACCATTCTGCTATCATTAATTTAAATGTAGCTACAACATGCATACATAATGATGAATGAAACTAATTGACTCCATACACAACAACATATAACATATACAGAGTCAAAACACAATAATCTATCTCATCAAATAACATAGAACACAAATAAAATTTATCTTTTAAAACAATTAAGAAACCATCTACTTGGGATGGACGTTCCACCCAACCTTCAACTTGTTGTTTCATATCTCAAAATAATTTCACCTCTAATAGGGGATAGGTATCCACAAAAAGAGGGTGTCTCTCACTATCCACTCACAACTCAGATATTCCCACAACCCACTATAATTATCCTACAACTACCCCAAATTTCCTCCAACTCTCTTCCTCTTGACCTGCTCAACCCAAGGATTGTACCCCTTCACTTTTATCATTCCATCGGGTGTTCCATTCATTTATTAGGGTCTCTCTAGTGCAGGTAACTAGGAATATCACTATTGGGAACTCAAGAGAACTCATTGCTAGGAAAAACTACCAATAAAACACCAACAATAACTTGTTGTTATAGTGAAAATCACACAGGATTTCACTCTTCAAGCCTGGAAACCTCATTATTTTTCAATCCTAAAAACTTGTCTCTTCAATATTCAATTCCAAAAAATATCAATAATTCACTCTCCATTGTTTCTCGAGATCCAAAGAAGTTTTTTTCCCTTGTTCTCCCTTGCTTCTCATACAAAAATGTGATTTTAAAAGTTTCCCTCTCCGGTCATACATATTTCCTCTATTTTCCCATTTTTTTTACTCACACTGATCCCCAAATTGATTTTTCTCAATCCCATGCTCCCAATAACTATGGGATGTAACTTTTTACACCCACCCTCTTACAAGTTTTCAATGATTGGGCTTTCATACGCTCAAACAGAAAATTAGAAATTTTATACACACTGATAATAAAATTTAGAAATGTGTGTTTGGATTAATACCCATAAATAGCCTCCCCCTTGGACCCCTCTTAGGTACTCCCTTCTCTCATGGAAAAACTCATCCCCCATCTCTATCTATGTCCCCTAATAGCTAGCATCACATTTTATTTATTAAAATTCAGAAAATACAATTAACATATTACATCTCTTGGACATAAACACATTCACATATACAATATGCATGAATTAAAATGGGGATTATAGTGGGGATGTTACAGAAGATATGCATGGGCATATAGTAAAGGATGTTCCTAATATGCAATCTAAAAAAATACATATTTCCTTTTCATTCCAATGGGAATTTTCTCAACAAAGTTGTTGAAAAATTTAGGATCATTGAATATAGGTTCTCCATTTGAAACGAACAATTATACAATTTCCTTATCCTTCTCTGTTTCCCATTACCTAAGACAACCATCCACTTCCATATCACAGTTCTCCAGGTTTTTTCTATTTTACCATTGAATGTAGATGCTACTCTTATATAAGGGTGGTATTTTGGAAAGAATACCCTTGAGTAGTTGAACACCATGTTTCATAGATTTTCAAATCAAATAGCCTTTATAAAATGTCCACAACATTTACATCCATGAAACCCTTTGTTACAAGACCTACAATGTTATTTTATATGGAACATGTTAGTTCTAAATAATATATTTGCACCAAATAAAGTATGCTAAATAATTTTACAAATCTAGATAAATCAATCAACATGATTATTGGATAAAACTCCTAGTCTTTTATAATCATTCATGGTGTATGGAATATGCCATACAATGTAAAATAACTCTCCTCCATGATTGGTCTTGATACGTTACATACCTATATCACTTCCCATAATTTATTCAATTCATCATGTTACCACCTAAACTATCACCCTAGTAGAAAGTCCAAGCATGTGTGCTACCTTAGAGAAACAAGATGGGAATGTACCTATGTCCCCTCAGTACAATATCCCCTTCACTTTAGGCCAAATACAAATTCCAAGGAGGATATCCCTATCTACCAATTCTATATCTATGTGTAAATCTCTTTAGTGAATCAATACCATCCACACTTATGAATTACTTTTGTTAATCAAAAATATGTATGACAATGGAAAGTACAAGGATTACAACAAGTGATTAAATTCCTTAAGATAACAATGCAAGATAAATATAATAAAACCACAAACTATCCACTTAAGAGAAAATACGTAGGATCTAGCATATGTACGTGTCAAATCTGATGAAAAAATAGACAACAAATACAACTTCAGATTTGCATTAAGATCATTCCAATAAATGAAACTTAGAATAATTTACTTGAAAAAACCCACTTTAAGCTAGTTTAGAGCACTCATGAATGAATTTGGTTAGCATAAATTGATGGAAATGCACACTTTAGGTTCCAATCAATAATATGCTAAAACAAGGACCAACTTACGACTGTCCCACACTTATAATTTGTTTTTATGATGAATAAATGTAGAATTCCATATTTAGAGTGAATAATAAACCATCCAAGAGAAATACTTTCCAGTTATGTGCAAGATGTCTGGGACATTTTAGATAGGGATCATATATATATATATATATATATATATATATATATATATATATATATATATATATATATATATATCAATGAAATAAATAATAACTTGAAATAAAAGAGTGAATTCCCCCTTAGGTTATCCAATGTTAGCACTAGAATTCACCCAAACAATATCCAAATAAATGAATTGCAATTAGAAGCACTTTTAAGATGAAATTTCACCACTAGAAATGTAAGATAAACATGTAACAATATTCTAGTTAATGAAATAGAAGCTAGGTCTATATGTAAATGAACTTTTAAGCATAAAACCTAGTTACAGGGTTTCCTCAAATCTGATTTTTATTTCTATTATGCAATTTTTAGATTTGATAAATCCTTGAAATCAACCCAAAATGAGATAATTAAATCCTTGAAGAACACAAATATTGAGATTATTTATCTCTTTAGGGTTTAGAGATAATAAATGAAGCACAAAGTTCCCTTGATAAGCTAGTCTAGGAAATAAAATAAACAATAAAGTTTTCACTAGGCTAGGAAAGAAATCCAAATTATAAATTTTTCTTTAATTTTTTATTATATTTATTTGTAAACAAAAATATAAGATTTAAACTTTGGGGTTTTATGGTTAGTTGTTGGGAGAATACAAGTGCCTTATTCCAACTAGGGCTTATGGGGTCAAGAAGTATGCCTGTCTTATAATTGCTCTATCTTATCGTAATAGATCATGGCTAAGAGACTAGAACCCAAGGGATAAATTAGTTTCCTATCTAATAAAGATAATTTATGTAGACCAAGTCCCTACAAGAAAGGCTTCCCAAAGAAATCACCTTCATCAACAATATCAACTATATCTTGATAAAAATTCTAAAAATCCTTTCTAGGTATCCAAAGGAAAAACAAAGCAAGGACTTGAGCACTTACCAAACTAACAAAGGAAGGAGGAAAGGATTTTCCATGAAACATATTCGCTCCAAGTGGTAGTCTTACCATTCAAATGGATCGATCTTTAAATCTTTTAGAAGGCTTGAACATACAAAAAAAACCTTTTATGCACCAAAAATAAACCAAGAGAGAATATCTCCAAGAATTGACACCAAAACCTCAATAGGTAGATCTTCAATGAACTTGTATTCCCAAAGAAGTAGCCAAAAACATTAATGAATTAGAATGAGAGGAGTAGACTATATTTATAGAGGAGGCTTGATCATACTTCTCATTCAATATTATTTTCTGTCTCCTTATATCTATCTTATGATAACTACAAAAATGACTTGTCTTCTAATTAACTAAAATATACCAAGTCACAATACAATAAATATGTTCCACATGTATAATAAATACCCCAAGAGAGAAACTCATCTAACAAAGGGAGATCAACCAGGGTCTAAGAAGCATGAACATCTCTTCCAAGTGCAAGGGGAGACCCTCAAAACATGTTAATATACTCCTCCAATGAACAAAAGTCCAAAAATATGTCAACATCTTGCCTCAAAGAATGGAATGGCCACATGTGTGGGGTAAATGAGGTCCAAAAGAAGGTATGGATCCTTAAAGTAAGCTCCAACGTAAAAATCTGAAGTCTCCAAGGTGAAATAACATCCTCGTGACAAGAAAGTAACCTCCACAAATCATGGAATGACTCTCTCAATGTAAAAAAGTGTCCACACGTGCCAAAGCAACTAGTAAAATGTTCCTCCAAAGGGGTCAACCCCCGAGTCAAGTGAAAGAGGACTTGAAATGTATGAATGAAGAGAGAATTCAAGGATATAGGATGTGTCATTTCAATAGGGTACATGTACATGTATAAATATCCCCATAGTTCCTCGAACAATGTGACTATTTCTTTGAGATACACAGACTAGCTAGATAATTGTGAAACTACGTTAGAAATTGTGAAACTGCATGAGTAACTGTAGATTCATCTCTAAGAGTCGATGGGATAAGTGTGAGAAATACATATTAAAAGGGATCCATGCTTAGGCATAAGATAAGTGTTATCCGATAGGTATGAGAACCTTTACAGCATGAGAAACACTTTTACATAGAGTGAAGAGAGAAACCCTAGAGGTTCCCTAGGTCATGTGTCTTAGTAGATCCATCCCAAGACCCTTGTGTACCTACCCAGGCCATAAATGACTAATTGGGATCAATTAAATGATCTCCAATGGATACTCAATTGATCTATAAGAGCATGTACTATCTTGAAATACATTCTAAGAGGATGGGCCATGATCATTCACAAATGGTTTAGAGATACCACCTAGGTGAAAACACTTTTATGTAGATAATCTAAGAATGGTCAAATAAAACATATGAGTAAAAAATGGTCACACATTTGGTTGATTAATGATACAATAGTACAAAACATCATGGTTTCACAATTGATCATGATACTTTGAGCTTTAAAATCATCAAAATAGGGACAAAATCTACTCATATGATAAGTCACATCCAGAAAAAAAAATAAAAAAAAATGAGGTGCACTAAAGTGAATTTGAGGTGAAACACGTTGCTCAATATATGGGGGTATACATCCATTCTCCTTACTAGTTTTATACTAGGCACTATAAGATCCAATATAAGATGTATATTCATCATGGACAACCATGGGGGGATATGTTATTGATTTCTACCCATACCAAACATAATAGATGGTGTTTTGTATAGAACATGGATTAGATCCATCCATGGATATGATGAATTGAAGGTTCTATGCCTCATCCTTGAATTTATTGGGCCATGTATTCTCTATATGCTTCATGGTTCTTGAATATACTAATATCTACATAAATATTGGATCACCTTTGTGTGAAGCATTCCACCCATAAAACATGATTAATTATTCGTAATGAAATATCCTTTGAATGCTTGGGATATAGTCACATGCATCAATATATTATCATGAGGATCATGTGCCTTACTGGTTTTTTTGTTTGTTTCTAATACCTATAATTTCCACATTCTAGATATTTCTCTTTGTACTTGTATTCACCTTCATAAAGAATACAAACATTTAAAAATCATGATATGATATGTACTCAACACCCAACCTTTTCATCATTTTCTTTTCCTCTGTTCTACTATTGAGTAGAACAATATATATTTGAAGCACCTTATCTTTCAATAATCTACAATTAATGGGAAATATAAATGTACACCATCATTATGCATGCATAAAATCTCATTTCATTGCTTATTTTATGACAAGATTAAGAAAAATATAGGGGACTTAATATCCAGTTACCTTATTACTGATAAGAAACATGCATCTCTTAAAGTTGTATAGTAACATTTCTTTCCTTAATTGGGTGGACCTTGACCCATTCCCAAAGATAGGGGTGGTGAAAGTAGATTTCACGATTTTAAAGAAGGCATTGATGATATGACCATCGCCCCCTATCTCATCTTGCTAGAATGCATTTAACAACATTCTCTCCATGGGATTGGTTTCCCATAAGAAATCATCCATACCAACCTCTATATCATTGTCTTCATCCCCAACATGTAAAAGAATAGTGTTATTGTAGATATTACAAGTTGGTGACTCAAGACATAGTGGGAATTGAATAGGTGGTTGATTCAACCATGCTTGGTATGCTTCCTCTCTGAGCTCTTATTATTTAGAAGGCTTCTCTTGAGTTGAAATTTTAGTTGTTACAAAACGTTTTTCCTCACCCCATGCAACTTTGTTGAATGGCCTTTCCATCTCCCTATGCAGAATTGAAGTCCCCTTTTGTAGTTTCCAAAGCCAAAAAATAATATTTTTCCACATATACGTGGCCTACCAGTTATAAAAAAAGTGCATACATAGGTTGCTCCACTACAACCTGTGTACATCGGATTTGGTGCTCAAAACTAAAAATTATGTCGGGTTTCCATGTCATGTCATGATATCCATGATCCTTGATCTTCTATATACTAGAAATGCTCCGACTCGGCCCTTCAATTCTATTTGATGTCTATAAATTGATCCATATCCAAGCCTTGAGGAGATTAAACAATTCAACTTTGAGAGAAAATACACTCTGGAGAAATTTCACTTCATATTGAGTTTGCATCCCTTTTGTCCTGAAAGTTTGAACTCTTTGTTCAACCCCCAAGCTCTTCCTTCTTTGTGATGGAGAACCTCATTTACTCCTTGATATGAGCTTTCCTTTGGTGGAGGATTGAAGTGGTGGAGGCCCAGCTGGAAGGACTTTGTTTCTCGGTTCTGATATGTGTCGTTATAGAAGTTTGTCACCTATATACTTCTGTTGATTATTTTAATAGAAATACTATTTTCTCGTCTAATTGATATCTTGAAAATATTTGAATTATTATTCCATGGGTTTATTTGTCATGTATGTTAATGGATTATGCTAACCTATATGCTAACATTATATATTATCACCATATGCTTGTGTATCTTGGTTTTTGAGGACAAGTTGCAGGTATAAAGCTTTGAGTTGCATGCTCAATGGTGGTATTCATCGAACGTTCGGACGAGGTAGGCTATTGGCCTTGTGTTGTTAGAATTTCATTTATATAGCATATTTGGTATTAAAGTTGATTTCTATGTGTCATTATGTCTGTTGTGGTTTACCCCATGCCATAGAGAGATTTTCCTCGTAACAGTAGTGGTGTTACATTTTAGATGATATAAATGTCACTCATCATCTAAATACTTATTTAAAAAATATTGAACAATAAATCCATGATATTAGTAAACTCAATACATTTAGTATGTTCAAACGTTAGATAATTTTTTTTTTAATTGTAGCTGGTAAATTTGTATTAATTAAAGGTTGCCCAGAAAGCAACAAAGAGACATAGAGAGTTCAAAATTTTGAAAAATATAGGTATATGTATACTAGAGTGTTGAGTTTTGTACCTTGGGAGGTGTTACCCATGTGCTTGTGACCTCCTTAGCACATGTGGGATGGACTATACACTTTGTACCTTGTACTTTTGTCTAATTTCACTTTGACTTTGTCTAAAGTGAAATTTAGTCATTTTTGGCCTAAAAGTGATTCTCAATTCACAAAGGGGGTGAATTAGAGAATTAAAGTTGACTTAGGAAACTTAAACCAAAGTGGGTTATTGATTTAGACATTTATGGGGAGATCTCAACCATTGATTAGATGGGAGATGAGATGATCTCCACCATCCATATCTTAGGTTTCCTTATGCATGTCAAAGAGGGGCGCAAAGGGTGAAGGAGGTAGTCATTCTTCTTTTGTTCATTGTGAGAGGATCTCTTGGAGGATGAGGATGAGGTTAGTTTTGTGAGGATGCTTGAGCTTGGGTGCTAGCTTTCATGGAGGGAGGCTACCAACTACTTGCCTTGATTATTTAGGAGAGAGGTTCTACTTCTATGGAGGGTGCATTGCAAGGTTGGGGAACATCAGTTGTAGGAGGACTTATAGCCATTAGATTGCAATGACATCAGTTGTAGAGGGAGGCCATTCAGTAGAGCTTCATTCCTGTGGAGGGGTTTCCATATCTAAGCTCACAGTTTGCAATTGGAGTAGTTTCAATGGTTTTTCCATCTTGTGTGTGGGGCACACCTTCCTGGGGCACACTTGGTGACTTTGGGCTTGTATATCATCTCAGTTTGGGCTGCTATTGCATTGGGTTCTTTCATATATTGTACTTGTTGTATTCCATATTCTGCTTTCCTCATATATACATATATATCCCAAACTAGTTTTCCCCAGGGGGGTTTTATCCAGTGTCATGTTGACTAAAAATACTGTGTACAAAAATGCATGTGTTAGTCTGTTAGATCTCTTTATTTTGAGCTATAAATATCTATAGGTGTGTTATATTTATTTTGGTATGCATGTGCTAACATCTAGTCACTAAAACTACATGCTAGAGCATCCAAAATCGCAAATATAACTGTAACAAATCAACAGGAAACTTTTGGACTGTTGGCTGTTATAAAACAACAAAATATACTACATTTGGCAGTTAAAACTTAGAGCCTAACTATGGTCAAAGATAGACCTAGTAGGCAAGCTGATAGGACCTGAAAATATTCATGGTATCAGAGAAGAGGTGGCTGAAATTTTGAGTAGTTGGGACAACATTTTGTTGGCTTTCATATACATCTTCTTGGCATATTTTTGAGGACAACCATTGACTCATTTAGTGGTTGTTAGAGGGCAGATTTTTGCAGAGGACAATTGGGCAGTTTTGGACACTTGTCATCAGTCTCTTTTCACACCTACGTAGTAGGAGTGAGGCTGATTTGACTTGACCTCTTTTCACACCTATTTTTTTAGGAGTGAGGTCAGATTACACTTGTCTCTTTTGACACCTGTGTTGATAGGAGTGAGACAATGTTTTCCTTGGCAATGTGAGAATTAGTTGGGAATTGCAGTTTGGTAGACATGTCATCATCTCAGATGAAATTTGAGGACATGATAGAAGGGTCTAGGAATTGGTCGCCTTGGAAGGCGAGGATGGTCTTCGTCTTAGAGGACAACGAGCTATGGGACATAGTCGAGGTAGTTTTTCCCCCCATTCCTGTCACTACTCCCATCTTGGTGGTAGAGTTCAGGAAAAGGAATAATAAGGTGAAGAAGACCATTTTTGACATAGTTCATGACCATATCATACCCCATTTGATGGGGAAGACTCATGCATACGAGATGTGGGCATCTCTATGCAAGTTATATGAGAGCTCCAATGAAAACCGAAAGATGGTTCTCCATGACTGAATCAGGGGCATTCACATACTCAAGGATGAGTCAGTAACTTCATTCCTTGGTTGTTACACTCAGATTAGAGATGAGTTGGCAATCATCAGAGAGGTTGTGAACCCTAACACTTTGGTGAGGCAAGCTATGAATAACTTCACCAAACCGTGGGGTCCATTTGTACGGGGAATTTTTTCCAAGGAGGTCATGCCTACATGGGAGAGGATGTGGGATGACTTCATCCAGGAGGAGATTAGGCTTGTAGTTGAGGCTTTTGGATAACAACAGTAGCAATAGCAACAGATTGGTCAGGGTGAGGAGGATATTGCTCTTTGGAAAAAGGGCAAGAAGAAGGCCAACCGTGGGGGTCGGCAGGGTCCCAAGTTTGGGGCCCCACCACAGGGGAGTGGAGGAGGAGAGAGAAGTAGTGGTCAGGGTAGTGGTCAGAAGAGAGATATGAGCAAAGTGAAGTGATTTGTTTGTAATAAGTTTGGGCACTATGCTGGACAATGCTTGAATAGGAAGAAGAAGAAGGGTGGTATTGTAGCTACAATAGAGGAGATAGATTTTCAGACACAGTTTCGGAGAGAGTGTGACTTTCTCGTCTATTGCACTTCAGTTGAGATGACACCTAGTATTTGGTATATTGATAGCGGGGCTTTGAGCCATATGATTGGACTTCAAGAGAATGTTTTTGATCTCAGACACACTGAGGTCAGGATTGAGATTTCTCTTGGAGATGACAGAGTGATCAGAGTTGCAGGGGTTGGCATAGTTTCCTTTCAGAGAGCTGGCATTCCACCTATATCATTCACGAATGTTATTTATGTCCCTGGGATGAAGAATAATTTTATTTCAATTTCCACCCTCTAGGATAGAGGTATTGAGGTGACATTCAAAGCCACCGAGGTACTGATTCATCCTCGAGGGTCTTTACTAGCCTCAGGACAGGTGAATGGAGTGAGGGATGGGAAACTGTTCAGATTAATTTTTCAGCCACTTCATGCATTGGTAGTGAGTAGCGACAGCAACAGACAATTATGTGAGTTATGGCATCACAGGATGGCCCACCTACAACATGGAGCTCTTGGAGGATTGAGAGAGGTTGTGACCGGAGTGCCACATATCAGTATTGAGCATCAATATGTTTATAGAGGGTGTGCGCTTGGTAATTTTACCAAGGCATCATTCCCCAGTAGTGACACCAGGTCAGCTGGGATACTGGATTTAGTACACATGGACATGTGTGGGCCCATGACTCAGAGGTCCTTGAGTGGTTGTGAGTACTATCTCACATTTATTGATGAATACTAGAGGAAGACTTGGATCTATTTCCTGAAGGCCAAGAGTGAGGTATTCACACGGTTCCAAAAGTTTAGAACTCTTGTGGAGAACCAATCGGGAAAGAAGATCAAAGTCTTGTGGTCGAATAATGGGGGAGAGTATTCCTCGAGATAGTTTGTAGACTTCTGTGCAAAACATGGCATCAGGAGACAGATGACCGTACCTTACAACCCCTAGAAGAACGGGGTTTTCGAGAGGAAGAACTGAGCCATTACCAGTGCAACGAGATCCATACTACATGATCAGAGTTTTCCTTTGTACTTATGGGCAGAGGCATGTGCTACTACAGTTTACCTGTAGAAAAAGAGCCCCCACAAGATATTGGGGAAGATGAATCCTGAGGAGGCCTTCACTGATAGGAGGCCCAATGTCGAGCACATCAAGATATTTGGGTGCTTGACTTTCTCTCATGTCCCCTTGAAGAGGAGGAGAAAGATAGACCCCACAACCCAGTAGGGGATTCTAGTTGGATACTCAGAGGTGTCTAAGCCTATCACATCTACATTCCACCACTTAGGAGAGTGGTGATGAGCATAGATGTCATATTTGAGGAGGATAGGGATTTTTCAAGATCTCTTGAGTTGATATTTGGAGTTAAGGATGATGCAGAGTCACTGATTGCAGTCTCAGAGGGATCACAGCCTCAGATTTAGAGTACACTAGTATTAGGGGTGACAGGTTCACCATGCATAGCTTCAGGGTCACAATCAGATCATGTTCATTCAGATAAGGCACATACTTTAGAGGGAGCACATACTTCATGATCTCAGAGTGTTGAGATGAGTCCCGAGGCATTCACTCTTGGGCAGAGAGATCTTACTTCTCCATTGACCTCTTCAGGGAAGAGGAGACCTACATGGTTTTAGGAGACCCCAAAGGAGACCAGGGAGAATGTAGGGGAGCCCAAGAGCCATATCATAAAGAGCAGGCCACCAGTTAGATTGGGAGCATATTTGGCACTAGTGATGAGTATCAGGGATACTGAGCCATAGAATTTTGCATAGGCAGTGGACCATTAGGTTTGGAGAGAGGCCATGGTGGAGGAGGATGACTCCATTGTGCACAATGATGTCTAGGATGTGGTTTTGAGGCTAGTGGGGAATTCGGTTGTGACTTCCAGGTGGTTGTACAAGACCAAGATTACTGCAGATGGCAGCGTGGAGAAACACAAGGCCCGTTTTGTGGCACAAGGGTTCTCACAGATTGAGGGAGTCAATTATGACGAGAATTTCACACTAGTTGCGAGATACACTACTATCAAGACTATCATTTCCATAGCAGTAGAGATGGGTTGTCTCATTCACCCGATGGATGTGAAAACTGCATTTCTAAATGGCTTTATTGAGGAGGAAGTGTACGTATAGCAACCACAGGGGTTTGAGGTGGGTGACGAGGAGAATCATGTGTGTCTTCTGATGAAGGAACTATATGGTCTGAATTAATCTCCCCGAGATTGGTATTCATGAATTGATACTTATTTTCTTCATATGGTCTTCGAGAAGAGTGATGTTGATCTGAACCTCTATTTCATCATTAGGGGTGAGGACATGCTCATTCTCATTTTTTACATGGATGATTTATTCATTACTAGAGCCAAGGATATCATAGCTAAGTGAAAGCTGGGACTTGCATCAGAGTTTGAGATGAGTGATATCGGATTGATACACTACTTTTTGGGTATGGAGGTATGGCAGGAGGAGGGTCACATATTTCTCGGGTAGGGGAAGTATGAAATAGATATTTTGAGAAGATTTCAGATGGAGGAATGAAGACCCATGCCTACACCTATGATCACCAACTGGAAGAATCTTAGTATTTCAGATATCCAGTTGGTGGATGCCACAATATACAGGAAGTTAATCGGTTGACTCATGTATCTGGTTAACACTAGACCAGATATATGTTTTACTGTGAACACTCTCATTCAATACATGGTTGAGCCGAGGAGTGTTCACATGGTTGGGGAAAAACACATCTTGAGATATGTTTCTAGGACAGTGGACTATGGCCTAGACTATGTCAGGGGAGATGGAGTTAGTTTGGTTGGCTACACAGATTCAGACTGGGCAGGATGTGTTGCTGACCGGAAAAGAACCTTAGGGTGCTTCTTTAGTTTGGGGTCATGACTTGTTTCCTAGTTCAACTGGAAGTAGAAGTCAGTTGCTTTGAGTTCGAATGAGGCAGAGTATATGGCAACCAGTCAGGCCAGTTGTGAGGCCATTTGGCTTCACAAGATGTTGGTTGGTTTATTTGGTCAGAAGATGTCACCGACTATCATTCACTGTGATAATCAGAGTTGCATAAAACTCTTTGAGAATCTAGTGTTTCATGACCGGTCGAAGCATATTGAGATCAGGTACCACTTCATTCGTGACTGGGTTCAGAGAGGGGAAGTTCAGTTGTACTATGTATCTACAGATGACCAGGTTGCAGATATTCTCACCAAGGCCCTGCCATGGGGCAAGCATGTCTATTTTAGAGACAAGATGGGCTTGGTGAGGAACACCTTCCTCGGTAAGAGGGAGTGTTGAGTTTTGTACCTTGGGAGGTGTTCCCCATGTGATTGTGACCTCCTTAGCACATGTGGGATGGACTATACACTTTGTACCTTGTACTTTTTTCTAATTTCACTTTGACTTTGTCTAAAGTGAAATTTAGTCATTTTGGGCCTAAAAGTGACTATTAATTCACAAAGGGGGTGAATTAGAGACATAAAGTTGACTTAGGAAACTTAACCCAAAGTGGGTTATTGATTTGGATATTTATGGGGAGATCCTAACCATTGATTAGATGGGAGATGAGATGATCTCCACCATCCATATCTTAGGTTTCCTTATGAATGTCAAAGAGGGTCACAAAGGGTGAAGGAGACATTCATTATTTTTTTTTCATTGTGAGAGGAGCTCTTGGAGTATGAGGATGAGGTCAATTTTGCGAGGATTCTTGAGCTTGGGTGCTATCTTTCATGGAGCGAGGCTACCAACTACTTGTCTTGATTATTTAGGAGAGAGGTTCTACTTCTGTGGAGGGTGCATTGCCAGATTGGGGTGCATCAGTTGTAGAAGGAATTCTAGCCATCATATTACAGTGAGATTAGTTGCAGAGGGAGGCCATTCAGCAGAGCTTCATTCCTGTGGAGGGGTTTCTAGATCTGAGCTCACAGTTTGCAGTTGGATCATTTTCAGTGGTTTTTCCAGCTTGTATGTGGGGCACACCTTCTTGGGGCGCACTTGGTGACTTTGGGCTTGTATATCAGCTCAGTTTGGGCTACTATTGTATCAGGTTCTTTCATATATTGTACTTGTTGTATTCCATCTTCTGCTTTCCTCATATATGAATATATATCCCAAATTGGTTTTCCCAGGGGGGGGGGGGTTTATCCAGGGTCATGTTGACCAAAAATACCTGTGTACAAAAATGCATGTGTTAGTCTCTTAGATCTTTATATTTTGAGTTGTAAATATCTATAGGTGTGTTATATTTATTTTGGTATGCATGTGATAACATCTGGTCACTAAAACTACATGCTAGAGCACCCAAAATCGCAAATATAACCGTAACAAATCAACAAGAAACTTTTGGACTGTTGGCTGTTATAAAACAACAACATACACTACATTTGGAAGTTAAAACTTAGAGCCTAACTATGGTCAAAGATAGACCTAGTAGGCAATTTGATAGGACCTAAAAATCTTCATAGAGCTCATAAATCTATCGCTCTATATTTTTCAGTAAAGAATTGACTAGATATTTATACAACATGCTTGAAACAAAAGTTATAACATTGAAAATTTGGTAAAAAACTCCTAAGAAGAATCAAAATATATGTTACATTTATAAAATAGCATGGAGGGGACCGACCCTTTATACCATTTTTTTCCATGGTTGATGAGTGGGTTGACACATTGAGGTCCAAAAGTGGAGCACAATGGACATGGGAGAAAGCAGACTCCAAACTAGCCGACGTGACCATTCTGCTACCACAAAGAACAAGGTGAGCCTAAACACTTTCCAATTGAATCCTAAGTGTGTTTCCTTCATCCTGAAAACTCTGAAGAGATTATCGGTGCCAAAGAGAGAGTTTTAAGACAACTAGGACTTATGGATATGGGGTGTGTAGATGTTCCTAAATAGTTTTAACAAAGGTGCACAGGTCCTCCAATTCCTACTCAAACTATGCAAGCCTAGAGCTCGTGGCCAAATGAAAGTTAGCCATGTTGAGGGTGAAATCAGAGAAGATATAGGACAAAGGGAAATTATAAATGTTGGTGATCTTAATGTCTTTCCTAGAGGCAACAATTTGAAACATAAAAAGGAACTAGAGGAGGCCATGATGATCACTATACACACTAGAGGATAAGGTTGTTAAAGGAAAAATCTCCCACATCCAAAGCCATGAAGTGGGATGATTTATGGAAACATATGATGCAAACATGGAAAAATTACTCACTGAGCTCACATGAACTAGCTGGAAATAAAGAATGAATAATGAAATGGGAGTGCCCTCATGACTAAGGGATGACACATACCACATATTCTAGTAGACCTTGCCCACATGAGCAGATAGATTTGTAGATCCAGAGTAAATAGAGCCGGAATGAGTGACAATAAAGAGATGAAGGGGTTTTCCCATCCCAAGATGACTCCACTTAGGATTATGATGGCGATGAAATGAAGGTGACAACTAGATGGGTGTGGGAGGATAGAAAACACAATATAAGTAAAAAGAGGTCAAGGATGTGAAGGGATAGGGGATGGGAGCTTCCCACGTGGAAGGGAGGATAGGTGGAACATGCTTTGGGAGGGGAACCCACCAAACTAATGAGACTAGGACATGGGACTAGGGCATGTGAGAGAGAGATAAAAAAGAGGGGGCTAGGGATATGGAATGGGGCAAGGGGTCTTGGAACAATTGATACATAAAGTTCCAACTATTCCTAAAATTATGAGGTTGGCCTACTGGTCCTCCTTGGTGTTTAATATTTAGAGGACATGCCAAGAATCCACCTGAGTAAAATCAAGAAGGAGGCTCTAAATTTGGATGAAGATATAGAAAATAAGCACATCCCTGAAAAGAGTGGAGAGACAAAAATGCCCTGATGGTGTTCTTTGAGTCCCCCATAATTGAGAGAATGTGAATTCCCTAAGATCTTGCAATGACGAGACCATGAAGTAAGGCATAACACTTAGCTTAGTTGTTCGATGAAATAAAAATATTATAGGAGAAGGTTGATTCAACGTTTCCTCCAGGGCCATACAACAACCCTCTAATACTTGGCACCCCATTACAAAAGATATTTATTACAAGCATGGAAGTTTACCAATTTATAAAAAAATGTTTAATTAAGCAATAAATCTACATTAATTCCATTGAAAATAATACAATTATTTAATGGTATTTTTCTTATACCCCAAGGGGAGACCTAAAGTTAGTCACAATGCAAATTACCTTTGATGAGTGGTTGGTGGCCTATGAAATTTATATTTTATTAATAATTTTTCACTAGGAGACAAACTACATATTGCATGCACAACAAAAATGTGGATTCCTTCATTTTCATAAATAAATCTTTGTCATTGGAGTGTTACTCAAATGAAAATTTTGGACTAAAAAATGAGAACATAGAGGTATTTATTAACCCTACAACATTGATGGTGAGTGTGTGGATGTCCATTGGTATATAACAAGTTCCTTCTATTAAAGGTTTTAGAAGCATAATTGTTCATGCACACATTATACATGGAAATGGTGTATTTGTATTTGCCAATATTCAAGTAATTAGATCATCTATAAAGAGAACCACAAAATGGAAATAATTGCTACTAACTATTTTGTAGGAATGGACACACGTGAAAGGATAAATAAACCAATATTTGTAGCATCTATTTTACATGTGGAAATATTGTAATCATTACCAGAAAGGAGAATTCAATCTCAATATCAGACATAAGTAAGGAAGTTTACCAAGCACCATACAAAGCATGTTTGTAACAAGTTTGGTATTTACTTTATAGATTGATACAAAGAGAGAGGTCGTTATTTCCCTCTAACAATTGAACCAACATTGTTGTGTACTTGGACATTTTTTCTCTCCACTTGTACAACTATTTGGATCTCATAGTGGAGATGTTGTGTAGTATTAATATCATACTTTGGATCACTAGAAATCTCTATTGTCTCAATAGAAGGATATATTTGGTTAATTTCAGATGAAATACAATAGATTTAACTTCCAACTTTTCGAAAAAGGAGTATATGGTAGTGTTACTACATGTCTTTTTTATATCACCTATTATATATTTTTTGTAGTGGTAGGTATCAGATTCTCAACTTTGGGTAGCGTAATTTTAACATATTGGGATAGTGTGACACAATGTGGGTTCATGTCATGTCCCCATTTTTGGGTTCCCATGTTTTATAGTATAAGGGACTTCTATGGTTTGTCAGTGGAGAAAAAGGAGTGAAAAAGGGGGTCATTTAATGTCACTTAGTGTTAAGAACCAAATATCAATATAGCATAGAAAATCCTCAGAAAAAGTACTCAACGCCTTGAAAAAGAGATAATTTCAGATAATAAGCCTTTTCGAGGGGGCAACCTCCTTTTACCCCACTTAAATGTTCAAGTACAAGATGATTCAAAATGAAAATGTCTCCTTGGTATATATAGGA
>ML779349.1:263096-297206 GCA_009831015.1 Picea engelmannii
AGAGCATGATGTATACTATCCATCCATGGGTGTTGTATCTTCATTTTCATTTTCCTTCATGTCCAAATAACTTCATCAATATTCTGGTCCAAAACCCATGACTAGGGTTGACATCAATGACAACAACCAATCTTCCAACAGGAGGTACCTTCAAAGGCCTCCCCATTCACATTGGAAACTAGTTGTGAAATATCTAGCAATCCTCCTATAAATAGAGGACCATTGTATGTAAAGAAAAAAAAGTAATTTGAGTATTTTTATGTTTTTCAATTTGTCTTTGATAAGCCATCTTTCTTCTAGAACTCATTGGGCATTCATAGTGAGCGTTGCACCTCTCTCTTGTTGGGCATTCATGATTGTATTTTCAATTTCATCCATTGTTAGAAGAGATAAAGCTTTGTATTTGGGGACTCAAGAGCCTTCCCAAGGAGGAAGAGGGGACTCATAAGTTCCCATATTTCTCCTAGGTGTTATCAATTCAAATATCAGTCTCATTTGGTAGTTATTCATTGTGTCTCTTTCTTGCATCGATTTTAGTTGTTACAAGCTTAGTTTAGTTTTACTTCTTTGTTGTTTATTTCTTGTTTTATATTTAGTTGAGCCACTAATAAACTAACAAATTATTGTGTTGTCTTGCTAAACTAAATATATAGTTAAGGGACCTCTTTTTTCTCACCCAAGTGGAAAAAAGAACCCAACCGATTGGTGACCATACTGGGGAAGATGGATCAAATTCCTCCCCAATTAGGCTATTAAAGTTTTCTTTTTCACTCATTTGTGTTTCTAGGGGTTAAAAAATGACCTATTATCACCTTCAGAGAGTAGTATTTCATCCCACATTGAGTGAAATTGTTCAAAAAAATTTCCTCTCCAACTACTCTACTTGCATGTGGGTTCGGGGAAAATAGTTGCATGGTCTGTGCACATCCACGCTTTGTCAGAAATCTTCAAACACGTACTTTGTGCTTTATGTGTGACTATTTCTAGTTTAGCCGTGCACTGGTCGTATTGTTGCCAAATTGGAAATCTTTAGTTGTTCACTTCCACCAAGTAGTTTATATTTGATTTATGCACTGTTGTAAAAGTCATTAATAGAAGGCTAGGATATCCACTCTTGCATACATATCTTAAAACCACAAATAGACATTTAGGGAGGATAAAAATAACCTTTTCATCTTTTACTTACTTGCCACATGGATGGCCTAAAGCTTAACATGTGAATGTTAGTATTTTCTTCTCTTTTAAAAAGTCATCACACTAACCTAGGTCTAGAAACTTATTCAAGTAATCTTGGAGTATTCTCTTTCCTTGCACCCTGGTTTGATTTTGGAAATTAGAAAAGAGATTTCCTAAACAAGTCTTCATCTCCCTTAAATAAAATCAACCAATCTTTAGGAGAGGCCAATATCTCTTATCTCATTTTGAAACTTAAATCTAAGATTTGTACGGGCCCATATGCCCACATGCATACAATCCCAGGATAGTTTCGAGTTCTTAGAGTAAATCACCTAGAAATTCTAAAAGATTGTAAGGGACCACACACTCCCATATGTTCACAATATAGGAATAGTTTTCAAGATTTCTTAGTTTAAAAATCATCCTAGGGAGATAAAATAAAAAAAAAGTAAGGATTGATGTATCCACCATGTTAGCTTAGTATTCTTTCATTTGCAAGGGTCATTTGAACAAATTTAGTAATTTATCTAAACAAGAAAAGTAAAGGACCACACGACGTCCACCATGTTAAATATTCAATCTAACTTATTAAAAAACTTTTTCACCATCACCACTCCGTGCACATAATCTCACTCACTCAAAAACCTTTTGATAGATACTTGAAACTCTTTGTTGGGATTAACTTGTTTAGTAAAGATTCATTTGGAACACCATCATAAAAATGAAGTTGGTCCATGACCCCAACTTCATATCCTACTCTCACATTATCATTTTCTCATTGAAAATTAGAAAGTTGCGAAATAGCATACCAAAATCCTCCCAGTCAAGCATTCTTACACCATAAGGCAGGGGGACACTCCTGAAGGGTCAAAAGCTGAGGTCCAGTTTTTCTGTGCGTGCCTCCTTGGGTCACCCAACCCTTAGAAAAAATCAAGCCTGTGACTAATTTCTGAGGTTGAAAATCTAAATGTCATGCTTAATCAAGGTAACTTAGTGGCCAATTCTAGGTTGTATCTACTGAAGTGGTGGTTGTGGGATGCAATTGCACCTTAATCATATTTTTGACAATTGTTGGGAGATATCACTATTCCTTTTGGGATATGCACCCTTCACCCCTCATTATAACTGATTATTCATATCTTCACTAGCTCCTCTTCCGGTGGATTCATTCCCCACTATTGAGTTATTTTGGAAGGACTAGTGATTTTTGAGAGGAAGGACAACATGTCTATTATGACACATTCATTTTTTTTTATTCCCCCATGCAGATAAAACCCCAAACCATCTTACATTGTTACTTGTTTATGTATTATTACCACTAATTGATCACATATAAATTTCAAAACATTGTTGGTATAGTCCACATTTACTGAAGCACTTGTTCATTTTTTCTTATCATTACCACTTGCACACATATACATATAGTCCAGAAACATAGGGGAATGACAACATCCCCGTAATTTTATACATATGAACCCACCCCCCAATATTGGGAGGTGTTCCCAATTTGGTTGACACATCAGTACAACCAACACACAGATACTAGTGAGTGACACTATTTAGGATTATCTTTTCTTGGGTCCACCTCGTTAGGCCGCACTATCTAGAACAATCCACCCATCTGGTAGACCTTTGTCTTCAGGAATTGTCTCTCCAACCATCAACTACCATTAAAGGACCACAAAACCTACAATATATAACTCCATCCTCTTCTTCCCATTTAAGAGAAACTTGGGCTTCCTCTCCTAGTTATATTTGCCATCCACCACACATAAGGAGTAAGAAGAGAAACACCTACTATTAGCACCCATGGCATGGGGGGAATGCATGTACAGATGGGGGAACTCATAATTTCGGCCATAACTAATATAAAACCAAGCATAGATATACCGCCCATACATGGAATAATCACCCTTTCCCATTTTGTGAGATCTATGGTCACCTAGACCATCAGTGCCCTGAACTCACTCCAGAGATATTCCAAGAAGTTCATTTGGAGTGCATGCAACAAAATAAACTTAGTAGTTCTCCCTACATTACTTCAATGTTCCCCCTCCCCCAACATGCACCCATTACTCCATTAGGTGAGGTTCCATGCACCTTGACATCATTTGTTACCCCTCACATGGGTAATCCACTGTCACACCCAATATACCTCATGACCGATGCTCAGTCATGTAGACTTGGGGGAACCCATTCCACCTCTGGTACCACAATATCTACTAGACCGTCTATCCTTGTCAAGAAAAGGAAGTGTATACCCACAATCATCACAAGCCATCACCCTTGATTGAGATCAAATTATCCAGGAATGATTGACATCTTCTACCCCATTTCAAATACAAGTCATCATTAACACCTTTATAGTTTATCGTTGTATTATAGATGATGGGGCATCCTCATGCATTATTTCCTCATCAACTTGGAAACAACTAGGCTCCTCTATTCTTATCCCATAGATGATTGAGTTAAGAGAATTTGATGGTAGATTCCATTCCCCCTTAGGGATATTACCTAATATCCCCATTGAGTTAGATGGTAAGACGATTTTGATCAATGTTGTTGTCATGGATGGTGTGATGGATTACAATATTCTCTTGGGTCATGATTTCATCTATGCCATGAGTGATGTGGTGTCTTCCCTCTTTTGAGTCATGATATTCCCACATGAGGCATGCATCATCACCATCAATCAACTCTACTACACTGATTCCCCCCTAAATATTCTCATGATAGAATCCCAAATCATGTTGCTCAAATTGAGTCCATGCACTATGTGTCCACTGCCACTATTCATGCAACATCCAAACCCCTTAAAAATTATCCCATGACTCTAGAACCACCTCCTCACCACTTGAGCTTGGAGGTTGGGAAGATTCATTCATACTTATGGGAAACCAAGCATTTTTCTTTCCCAAAACCCAAAAGAAACCATGAAATCTCAACTACATTGTTCCCAGAAGATGAATAATTCTTTGAGACCACTACTTCTTTCAGTGATTCTAGTGATAAACTCCATATAGGTTCTCCTATCCATTATTGGAAGGGTCCTAACAATTCAATTGGTGCACATGTCAATATAGGAGTTTTTTCTAGACAATTTAAAGTACCAACCCCCCTAATAGATATCACCCCCTAATAGATATCACACAAAATAATGGATCTGATACATTATTTCAGATCCTGTTTTGTGGATGTTCAACTTTAAACTTCTTACTATTTTACCTTTGGTCCATAATCTTGGGTATTTGGAAACAACCCTTCCCCTAGTCCTCATATGATAATAAAGGGTAGTAACACTTCCCACCTTTCTCCCATAAGACCTAGCTCTCAACACAACACCAAACCACATTATACCTTTCATGGGAACCATTATACCACCACCTTGTGTCCAGTGTCCCCAGACATCATGTGATTACAGGCCACACGACATAATCAAAATGATCCACCAATATAGTTTCAATACTTCTTATGGCGAGGCCCCTTTAACCTCGATAAATTTTAGTTACCCCCATAATTGAAACATGGACACCTTAAATGGGTTCCTTTTTCAGGAACCCATCATTCCTCGGCCTCCTTCAAGGATTTCCTTTTTTAGGAACCCATTGTTCCATGGACTCCCTTAAGGATTTCCTTGTTCAGGAACTCATTGTTCTACGACCTCCTTCAGGGAGTTCCTTGTTCGGGAAGACATGGTTCCTTGACCTCCTTCAGGGAGTGCCTTTTTCAAGTACCCCTCATTTCTCGACCTTCCTTTATGAGGGCCTTGTTTAGGAACCAATGATTCCCTGACCTCCTTAAGAGAGTGCATTTTATAGGAACTCCTTGTTCAATGGCCTCCTTCAGGGAGTGCCTTTTTCAAGAACCCATCATTCCTTGTCCCTCCTTTAGGAGGGCCTTATTTGAGAACCCATGGTTCCATGGCCTCCTTCAGGGAGTGCCTTTTTCAAGAACCCCTCGTTCCTTGACCTTCCTTTAAAAGGAAATTGTTTGGGAACCCACGGTTCCCTAGCCTCCTTTAGAGAGTGCCTTTTCTAGGAACTCCTTGTTTCGTGGCCTCCTTCAGGGAGTGCCTTTTTCAAGAACTCATTTTAACGTAGCCTCCTTCAAGGAGTGCCTTTTTTGGGAACCCATGGTTCCCTGACCTCCTTTAAGGATTCCATTTTTCGGGAACACATTGTTCCTTGGCCTCCCTTAGGGAGGGCCTTGTTTAGGAATGCATGGTTCCTTGGCATCCTTCAGGAAGTTCTTTTTCTAGGAACTCATTGTTCCACAACCTCCTTCACGGAGTTCCTTTTCCAGGAACTCATTGTTTCTTGGCCTCCCTTAGGGAGTGTTTTGTTCAAGAACCAATGGTTCTCTGGCCTCCTTCAAGGAGTGATTTTTTTAGGAACCCATCGTTCCTTGGCCTCCCTTAGGGAGGGCCTTGTTTGAGAACCCATGGTTCCCTAGCCTCCTTTAGGGAGTTCCTTTTTCCAAGAAATCATTGTTCCCTGACCTCCTTTGAGGAGTGCCTATTTCAAGAACCTATTAGTTTGTGGCCTCCCTTAGGGAAGTCCTTGCTCAGGAACCCATGGTTCCCAAGAATTCTCCAGGGAGTGCGTTTTCCAAGAACTCATTGTTCCATGGCCTCCTTCAACGAGTCCCTTTTTAAGGAACCCATCGTTCACTGGCCTCCATTAGGGAGGGAATTGTTTGAGAACCCATGGTACCCTGGCCTCCTTTAGGGAGTGCCTTTTCTAGGAACTCATTGTTCTATGGGATCCTTTAAGGAGTGCCTATTTCATGAACTCATGGTTCTCTAACATCCCTTAGGGACTTCATTTTCCTAGGAACTCATCATTACCTACCCTCCTTTAGGGATTACCTCTTATATAAACTCATTGTTCCTTAACATCCTTCCAAGAGCACCCAAAATTTTCATCAAGGGACCATTTTTCCTGTCAATGTCAAAAGCTCGGGTATGCTTACTCACTATCATTTCTATCAAATAATTGTCATATGTTCTTTATCATCAAATATTTTTCACTTTGGGTATTTGATGTTTGTGTGTATAGGTAATTGGTCCAACAATATAAAACCCATTTAGTATTGGCCACCCTATGGCCCCTTTAGGTATATATTCCAAACTAGAATGAACTCACGCCCTATGTTCACAGTTGCATTATCCAATCACACCCCTTGAAATTTATACCTAGTGTCCCTACGGAAGGCTCTGCAAGACCTTCACCTCCATCCATTCCGATGTTGTCACCTACTAGCCATCTAACCCACATGATTTTTCCCACATATGTTTACCCTTAAAAACATTGAAACTCATGTTGATTAATCCCCCTTAGGACTGGGATTCCCGGTAGTTTTGCATCTCAGAGAATGAAACTCTTACTTCTTGTCATCATTTTTCTATCCTATCCATTGTGGACTCCCACATCATATGGTTTCGGTTTTAACAGATGCACTTCTGCCTCATCATTTACCCTTCATTTCATCCACCACTACTTTCTCATCTAAAATCTCATCTTCCATTCATCTACCCGGTATATTAACTAACCAATGGGACCCCAACCATCCACTATTCTCTTCTCGTGCCCTATATCGGTCGAGCCATACTTTACTAGGGAATCTGTTTTTGTACATGTACTTTAAAACCCATTAGTTATTCATTTAGTAATTGTATAAATAAAATTTCAAATTTCAGTAGGTACAGTAGATTTTTGTTGTCGCAACTGACGACATTTTTCCTTGGCACACAAAAACCCATGTCGCCCTTTGTTGGGGAATTTCACTTTCATCGACACCTTTGTAATATATTTGTACCATGTCCAAATTCCTGATTATTATAGACATCCACACCCAATATTTTGACCTATATTACATCTTCTTGTAGTATCACCCATTCAACATTGTTTACCCAATATCTAGTCATCCCCCTGACACTGGATCATGTTTTACAGTTGATGCCATACATCAAAACCCCCCAAACAAGGGAAGTTATTGAATTGCATATATTCCATATATAGTTCATGACTACCAACTCATTCACCTTCACCAATACAATTCTTGACACCATTTTGATCAATCAATGTCTAGAAGCCCTTTGCTTTTTGTAGTCGTTCCTCCCTGCATGTCAAAATCCACATAAGTTTCAAGCAAGGCGGAGGTATCTTGGATCTCATTCCATTACTAATGAGTAGTATCAACTGATATAGAAATAATCCTCATTGATTTTTGATGATGTTGACCCCCATAATATTTGAGTCCAACAAGTTTCATGTTATGGTGGGTCTTATTATATGACTGTTCCAGTTTTCAATCACAGTCGAAGACCTCTGAATTTGATAGGCCATCAATTCCCATGAGTTGTTCATACCTCAATTTAGAGCCAATTCAGTCATCAGAACCATAATCTATTGTTTTGGACACCCTCGAGGGAACTTCATATATCTACTTTGTCAGTAGTTTCAATTATTGTTATCCCTTTTATGGTTTCATGACATGAGGATGGGGCATGCCTACCTCGTTTGTAAAAAATATTTATTTTCTGAGGAATACTTGGTCCGTATATTCGTCCCCTCTCCCTCCAAAAGATTTATCTCATAATTCCTCACTTCAGAGGCTCTCACTATGACACATTATTTTTTTCACCCCTATGATCGTTAATGATGTAAACCTATCATTTGTCTTTACAAGGATCAATGGCCTGAGTTCCTGAAGAAGACTGAAGATACATTTTCCTAGAGAGATGGAATTATACTTTTCCTTTGTCAAAAACCTTATAAAATGGATTGTCACACCTTTATTAGTGATAAGGGTGCAATGATCTAGGATCATCGTAGGTTGCACCATAGTGGCCTGCGACATCGTTGCAGTTTTCTTAGTGCTAAGGGCGCGGGGATTTTTGTATGAAGGAAAAAGGGAATATTATCGATTCTTCTAGAATAGAAGATTCGAGGGTGAGTTGGACTCCGATCGTTTTGGATCTGAGTCGCATCCCTGATCTCCTGGGATCATCCTAACCTCCTCACCCTATCCTTTTCATATTATGAAAAGAGAGAAGTTCTCATGGGGAAAGTTGGATTGAGTTGGCTAGTGCTTAGTTGGAAAGTTGAGTTTTGTAGCTCGAAGTTTTTGGAGCTTGTATGTTGGCTTTGAGCTTTTCTTTGTCAAGATAGATTGTTGATATCATAATCCATGGAGAAGAAGTATGTGGGAAAAAAGGAAATATTGGAAGGGACCTTACAACATCAAGGCATCATTTGTATTCTCCTTTTCATATTTATAATACAGTAATATATTTCTTTCCCATAAAATTGGTCTTATTTTATTGTATGACTCCTTGATCACATACATAGGTTTTGTTGAGTATACATTGCTTCTTTCACTTCATTGGCTTCTGTCTTTTCTACAGGTTCAACATCCCATAAACCTTGGAACATAGAGAGGATGGCACTAGCAAGGACAAATGACATTTAAAAGGTATGTCATTTATCTCTTGCTAGTTAGTATGATTGATAATTAAAACTTAGGGAAATTTTTATATTGTGTCTTGGTTTGTTCTAGTTTCCTGTGGAAGCTAGGGAGATATGTTTGTGTCCACACTTACCGATTTGTCCGATAACAAAATTGGAGACCATACTAGGGAATAAATTGTTTTCCTGGTTTGTCTTTCTTTCTTGCTTTCATTTCCTAGGTTCTATTTTCTGAGTCACGAGGAGATCCAAATGAATTCTTTGACTATTTAAATTCACTGGAAAACCTTCTTACTTTTTATTTTTTCCATTTTTCCTTTGATTGTCACACCCTGATTTGAAGGACAATGCTACGATATAGGATTGATGCACCCTGACTTTAGACATAGTGTGACTTTGTAGCACTGTACTATTCTTTGGCTCGCGACAATCTAGGATCGTCGCACTATGCTGGCTGGTATCCCACGACGATTTTGTGAATTTTTTTACTTTTTGATGGTTTTCCCTGCCCATATCTGTGATAAGTGTTTGGGGTGATTTGTTAGGTCTGATTACAGTCTGCTTGACAAGATTTGAATATGATTTTAGCCATCTTTTCTTTGTTTTATCTTGTTTTCTTTTGAAATATTTGATCTCTTACTTTGAGTGTCTTTCCATTAGAAAGCATTTTTTTTTCTTTAGAATTGTTTGGTGAAAGAAATTCTTTTTCTTTTATTGAATAGTTCATGTTAAAAGAGAAAATTTATTTGGGTTTATTTTTTTTTTATAGAGATTTGCTATTTTTTAGAGCTATCTTTGAAACAAAAATTTTAATTTCTTGCTTTTCATTAGATTGGGGCATCTTTGCATTTGAAGTAGCGAAATTGCATGATTTTTGGCATGGGGGGGCCAAGAATCGTGAATTGGTGTATAGTCTCTTTGGCTCATTTCTTGAAGATCTTGATATTGATGAGTTTAATAAAATTTTGGGACATTGTGCATCTGGGAATGATAAACATTTTCTCCTTCTCATTATATAACTTTCATCGAAGTGAAATATTTAAATTTTCATTTCTTTGCATTGTTTAGAGTCAGTCAAAACATCATTTAGTCCATGCCATTTTACTTTTGAGTAAACAACAGCCTTAAAATAAAGCGCTTATAAAAATTCATTATACATTTTTATATTTCTGGTAGCAAACCTACAATAACTTAGGGTGTAGGGCATTGGAATAGGTGTTAAAGATAACTTTCTAAAGCTACAAACAAACATAGTATCTTGTGATAGGGAGAGTTAAATCCACTTGCTACATTTTGTTCTGGGAAGCCCTTCTAACAAAAGGGTCAATCATGAGGTTGAATTAGGACTGACAATGTTACTCACCCTACTTTGTTGGTATTAGTGTAGAGATTGCATGTATTATTGGGGGTCACTTGAGAAGAAAATCCTGTGGGGGCCTTCTCGAGCTGATTTCGGGCTTAGATACCCTTCCCTTGCATGTGGATCTAACTATCAACTACTTCCCCAGGAATCATTGTCGTAATTGGTAACCTTAGTGACATTTCTCTTTAGGTTCTTTATGCGAGGTGAGGGTGAAGGGGAAAGCCTTCATTGTGCCTCGAATCGACGTTGGCCAAACTCACTCGGGCTCCTTGGAGGGTATGCCCACATTTATGTGTAGAATATTGCACCAGGGTGTAAGTCTGTTAAGCAGGTCATCAACATAAATTTTCCACCTACTCTATCTCATCCCCTTCTTATGTTGTTCCCGCGAGGCTAGATTTCATTACCAACTAGTGTGTTCATTGTGAGAAGGTTTTGTTTGTTTGCTTGCTTCCTGGATTTTTGGCATATGTTGTTTATTTTTCCTAACAGAATGTAGGTTGGATCTGTGTTTAGTGGTGTCAGTTCTTGAAATGACCAATGAAGCAAACCCTGATCCCGGGGAACCATTTTTTTTCCTTCTTACAGAAACGTTGGTCCTCCTTACATCACTACTTTGAGCCTTTTAGGTCTCACCATTGGATTGCCAATATGGTTGTTTTCCATTTCGGTAATCCTGAATGCAGCAAGTGCTTCAGTTGTAAGCAGTTCCCCCTAATAACATCAACCTCATGTTGATCCTTCACCTTCTTCACTAGTAAGATCTCCTTCGCCTTCTTCACTTGAAAGGTCTTCTTCCGTTTCATCTTCTTTGCTTAGTAAAATATCTAAAGCTAGTATCTCAGTGGATAAGAAGAAGAAGAAAAGGAATATTAAGAAGAATAAAAATAAGAAAGGGTATAAAATTCCAACCACTGCTAAGAATGTTTTACAACAACCAGTTACTGATAATTTTGTTGGGAGTGTTGATGATCCCAAAACAACCCAAATGACCTGTAAGCCAAAGTACCCTTGCAGACTTTGTAAGGGTATCCATATTCTTAAGGATTGACCTGGTCTATCCAAGGTTATAGAAGCATGGTATACACACCCTCGCCAACCCATGTTGTCATCCTCTGAACAAATTGTTGATGACCTCCCATCAACTAGTGAGGATACCATTGGGAAGAAGAAAAGTAGAGTCAAGTTTCCTTGTAGGTTATGTGGAGGGAGTCATCAAACTCACCTTTTCCCTCATATGGATGAAGCCTCAAAATTACTGGAAGACATGATTGTTTCCCAACCTTAACTTCTATCTTCTTATCACAAGCCTACTCTCGACCCACCTGTAGTTGATGGAATGATCAATCTGGTCCCTTCGTTGGTTAGTCTGGTTGATGATCATGTAGTCAATCTGGCCACGTCCGTAGTTGAGCCTGTTGACAAAGTGGTCAATCTGATCCCATCATTGGTTGATCCCACTCTCCCGTTAGAGAGTGTCACCCAAGCAGTCAATCTGTTTCCAACCGTTGACCCCATTCCCCCCTTGGAGAATGAAACTCAAGTGGTTGATCTGATCTCATCATCAGTCGATCCTACTCTCCCGCTAGAGAGTAAACTTGATATTTCTCATGTTTTTCTTATTGATATAGACACTACCGTGCTGGGGGGAATTCCTCCTTCTCCCATGGAACACTGTCCAAGTAATGAGGCCATCATTTTTTATTGGGGTTTTCTAACTAGACCTCAACTTCCCTCTCACATTCCTTTCAAGATTACAATACAATTTTTTGGTCGGGATGTTCCTCAGATGCTAATAGACGAAGGTGCTTCCATTAGTATTTTGTCCTCTATTTCTTTGCAAGCTTTAGGATATCCTCATCTTGTGTCGGTTAACTAGAATTTGTTATCTTTTAATAGAAGAACCAATCACCCTTTAGAAGTCCTTCCTTAGTTTCCCGTAACTTTGGGAGGGAAAAATGTGTTTATTGGTATTATGGTAGTCCAGGACCCCTTGGATTTCGATTTACTCCTTGGAAGAGATTATGTCTATGCCATGAAAGATATCACGTCCACTCTTTTTCATGTGATATCTTTCCCTCATGATGGGAGAATTGTGACTATTGATCAACTTTCGTTCACTGTCCCTGACTTGACCATCAACTCAATGACCTCCCTAAATGGTTCTTATATATAGACGGTGTCGCCCCTGCCACAGGTCAATTATGTGGCGTTGTCTCCCATGCCTTCAACTGTCGATGCAGATGAGCCTCTCATTGTAAGCTCACTCCCTTATGATTTGGGTTGAGTAGTTGACATGGTAATCTCTTCGGTAGGGATATTGGAGCTTGATATCCTTACACCTATCACGACTCTCAACATGTGTTCCTTCCAGAGTGTGTTTCTTCTGTCCAATGAATATCTCTTGGAATCCATGACCGATTTTTGTCACTTGACATGGTGTCCTTCTGGAGCATTGTCCTCTTGAAATCCATGATCAAGAAGAGACTTTTGAGCATAGTTTTCGGATTTCAAGCTCGTTAAAAAATGAAACCAGCTACGAGGATAGTTTTTCGTCTCTGTGGAAACTTCGTTAAAAAATGAAACTATGTTTATGAGCATAGTTCTTCTCCTATGTCAAGCTTGTTAAAAAAAAAAACAACCCATCTCGAGCATAGTTCTTGTTCTTGTATCAAGCTCATTAAAAAATGAAATAGTTTTCCCCCTCTCTATTTGAGTCAAGTCCTTCGTCTAGTATTTGAAGCTTCATTTCATTCTCCTTTGCAGTTGGATGAAACGAAGCTTGGGGGGCATTTTCTTCCAGCCTATGGACTTCATGCTGAAGTTAAAGCCACTAGTTTCTTAACCTAGGGGCTAAGTACCAACCATACCTATGTTATGCATTGGGAAGTCCAAGCATAGTTTTCTTTGGTTCAAGTTTGTGTAATAATGAAACCACCTAACTCAAGCATAGTTTTCTCTGGTTCAAGCTTGTGTAAAAATGAAACCATGTCTAAGCATAGTTTTGTTTAGTTTTAAGCTTGTGTAAAAATAAAATCTATCCCAAGCATACTTTTTTTTTTTTTAAGCTCACGTAAACATGAAAACAATCCCGAGCTCAATCTTTGTTCTTTCCCATGCTTGTAAATACCTAAGAATGTAACCGAGTAAAATTTTATCACTTTTTTGGACTCGTAAAGTTTATACAAAAAATGAACTCCCTGGAGTTCCCTTTAGGCTCTTTTCAGACTCTCTAAACATGAAAATATAGCCTAGCGATCTTGTTTTTTTCATGATCATAAAAGTATTTGAAGAAAACATCTGATGAGCGGTATATTATCGCTTTTTTGGTCTCAGCATATTAATTTATGAAAAAAGGACCTGATGGAGTTCTCTTTAAGTGTTTTTCAGACTCTCTAAAATTGAAAAACTCTGGATTTTCTTTTCCTTGGACTCATTAAACAAACATCGAAAGACCCATATGGGACCGAATCACTCCTTCCTAGGGTTCGTTAAAAATACTTCAAGGGACTCATATGAAGGATGAGCTTACATTACAAGCATATGTTATCCTCCTCAAGCTTGCATAAAAATAAATAGGTACTCACCATAAATGGTGGGGGAAAATTGGGAAAGAAATGTATCTAAACCTGCATTCTATGGAAGAGTCATTTTTGAACATGACACCCTTTCACTTGCTTTGTGTCTAGGTTGGAAAATCTACTTGTCTCTTGATCATACTCCTTTATAAGATTACAAATTTTTCTTTGATCCTTGTTGTCGAGTCAGCGTTTCCAAGACAGTTGTCGTGTCGTCAATATGTTCAAAGAGAAGTTCAACCCCGAATCCCTTCTATTGTGTTGGCCATTTCTGCAGTCCTTAATCCTTCTATTGCGTCAACCATCCCTGATTCAGTCCTGAATCATTTGTTACTCTAATCTACATCAAATATTGTTACCTGTTTCATGTCATTGATGGGGGATACATTAAGGCCCTCCTATGACGAGTCTTTTCCTATTGAATCCAACTCATTATCCAGGAATTAGACTTAGAAACTAATTGGTACCTTGGAACTTGCATGTCTCAATGGCAGGTTTCCTTGCTTTCGATAGTGGGTTTTCATTATTGACCATTGATCGGAAGATGACCCTTGATCGGAAGATTTCGTCGAGTGTTCGACTTCAGCTCATTAATTCACATTCATTGGATTGTACTAGAGTACCTTGGGATTCATTAAAATTAATGGTGATTTCGCTCGCACTTGTTAACAATATACATTATAGGCCAATAGTAGATTGGTTTCTACCATGTTCGACTTCAACACATGTATTCACATGGTTAGATTCGTACTATAGAGTGGTGGAGATGAAGACTGTGGACATTTTTTGATAGATTCAGCTAGCATTGGAGTATATTTAGATTGTAATGTTGCATAGATCCACAATGTATGTCTCATGGCTATGTTGAAATTTGAGTCTTTAACACATAGATCCACAGTGTATTTTTGGTGGCTATGTTCAGATTTGAGTCATATTGGCATGGATCCACACTGTATGTTTAGTGGCCATGACCTATCTTACTTAAAATGGATATTTGCATGTTTGAAATTATTCTTTGAGTCACTTGTCTTATGAGTATGGGAATTCCCACCTCAGTGATGATATATTATTGTAATGTATTTCCTTGTTTGTTGGCAGGTTTCCAACCGACATGTTCCTTGTTCCCTACACACACTCGACAAAGTATTTTAGCTATCACTTTGTTCTAAATTCATACTTTGGGGGGCTCACTGTTACACCTTATTATCATCACCCCTATGACTGTTAATGATGTAAACCTATCCTTTGTCTTTAGAAGGATCAATGGTGTGAATCCTTGAAGAAGAATGAAGATGAATTTTCCCAGAGAGATGGAATTATACTTTTCCTTTGTCAAAAACATTAGAAAAGGGATCGTTGCACCTTGCTTAGTGTTAAGGGTGTGATAATATAGGATCTTTGCAGGTTGCACCACAGTGTCCTGCAATGTTGTCGCAATTTTCTCAGTGTTAAGGGTGCGATGATTTTCATACGAAGGAAAAATAGCATCATCTCGATTCTTCTAGAAGAGAAGCTCTAAGGGTTAGTTGGCCTCTGATCGGTTTGGATATGAGTCGCATCCATGATCTCTTGGGATCATCCTAACCTCCTCACCCTATCCTTTTCAACTTATAAAAGGAGAGGAGTTCTCAAGGGGAAATTTGGATTGAGTTGGCTAGTACTTAGTTGGAAAGTTCTTGAGTTTTGTAGCTTGGAGTTTTTGGAGCTTGTATGTTAGATTTGAGGTTTGCTTTGTCAAGATATATTGTTGATATTAGAATCCATGGAGCAGAAGTGTGTGACGAGCAAGGAACTGTTGGAAGGGACCTTACAACATCAAGGCATCAATTGTATTCTCCTTTTCTTATTTATAATACAATAATATATTTCTTTCCCATAAAATTGGTCTTATTTTATTGTATTATTCCTTGATCACATACATAGGTTTTGTTGAGTATACATTGTTTATTTCACTTCGTTGGCTTGTGTCTTTTGTACAAGTTTAGCATCCCGTAAGCCTTGGAATAGAGAAAGGATGGAACTAGTGAGGACAAACAACATTTAAAATGTATGCCATTTATCTCTTGTTAGTTAGTATGCTTGATAATTAAAACTTAGGGAAAGTTTTATATTCTATCTTGTTTTGTTCTAGTTTCCCGTGGAAGCTAGGGAGATCTGTTTGTGTCCTCACTTATTGATTTATCTGATAACACTCACACTTCTACACAATCACATCATAACCAACATAAACGATGATTTATTTTGGATGTATGTATGCTCATAACCTCACACATAAGGGGGCATCTGTTATCTCCAAAAAAATTCTCATACAAACACATAGAATGGATGAAGAAACAATCATTATAAGTAAAACATATAACCAATAATTATAGGAGGATCACAACCAATATTGATAATTTAGTCACAAAACTATGCAAAAAAGATCCTAAATTTTCATGCACATTCAACAAAGACAAAACACACACATATACATAGACTAACACTACGTAAAACCCACACAATGCGCGGTTCATGTGATTGACAATCAGGAAACCTGCATGGATGAGGAAAGGACACATTGATGATTTTGGTCAGGCCTTAACCACTTCTGGGATGAATTAGATCTCGACCATACCAAAAAATATTCCTAAAATTCTGCCTTGGGATCATTGAAAGGATGGGATGTAGCTTCAAAGGCCTCCCCATTCACATTGGAAACTAGTTGTTAAATATCTATCAATCCTCCTATAAATAGAGGGCCATTGTATGTAAAGAAAAAGAAGTAATTTGAGTATTGTTATGCTGCCAATTTTTATTTGAGAAGCCATCTTTCTCCTGGAACTCTTTGAGCATTCATAGCAAGTGTTGCACCTCTCTCCTCTTCAGAAGTTCAACTATCAATTCTTTATCATTGTATTTTCATTTTCAACCATTGTTAGAAGAGAGAAAGCTTTATATTTGGGGATTCAGGAGACTTCCAAAGGAGTAAGAGGGGACTCATAAGTTCCCATATTTATCCTATTTTTTATCAATTCGAATATCAGTCTCATTTGGTAGCTATTCCTTGTGTCTCTTTCTTGCATTGATTTCGGTTTTTACATGCTTAGTTTATTTTTAGTTCTGTGTTGTTTATTTCTTGTTTTCTATTTATTTGAGCCATTAATCAACTAACAAACTGTTGTGTTGTATTTCTAGCCTAACTAGATAGTTAAGGAACCCCTTTTTTCTCACCCAAGTGGAAAAAAGAACCCAACATGTACTCATAAATTTATTGAATATCTTATGTGTAAAGCTCATACGGAGGAGAGACAAAAATGAATTGTAGAAGGGATCACTAGTGCTAAATTACACATCATCAAAGAAGCACTAGAGAATATGAAATATGATTACTTGTAGTTGTTCAGGGATATGAGCCTTGCTCTTAAGCTCGTTGAAGACAAGGAGAAGGAGATTGGGGAGCTTTGTTACCAACTTAGTTTTTCACACTCCTCAATGTTGATAGTAATAGAGAATTCATCATGTTTGGTGGTAATGAGTCCACACAAGGAATATTTAGAGTTGTAGGAGATTGAAAACTGAGGGTTTTGAATGTGTGGTTATATTGCATTGTAGGGATCATGAGCCATTTATTTTGTCTCGAGGCTTAGATGGAGAGATTGTAGTTAAGAAAATTCCTTGTGGACCAGCCAACAAGGAAGTGTATGCACCAGTTGATTGGGGGATTGAGTATAGGAAAAATGTTGATACATCACTCTGGGATTGAGGTCCAATTGATGTCAGTAGAGTGATTGATACAATGGCACATATACAATAAAAGATGGCACATGATGATATAGTGGTTTGTAGTGGGTTACATCAACATACAACAATGTATGATTGTACATAATGGTTTTTTAGTATATTTCCCTCGAGATGACCTAGATACAGAGTCTTCGGACATATCATTGAATTTGGTTCACCTAGGATCAATGAGTGGATGGACGAGCTTCACGGAGAGGTATATCCCTCAAAGATTGATCTTTGAGTGGGATATCACTAGAGAAGGGACAACGAGCAAGATACCTACAAGGTTTCTCTCAGACATTACCTTGATTCTGTGGTCATAGTGTTAGGGTTTACCAATGAACCTGGTACTTTCCATTCTTATAGGTAATGGTAGTGACATCTAGTGTTATTTTATGATGCCATTGGTATATTGAGCAGGATGTGGAGGACTCACCTGAATCATCTAGGTGAGACAGGAAGGATTATAACCATGTCAGATTTCTTTTGTTTGGACTATGTGGTCAGAGCACAAGGAGGATATCCATATTGTATTGGGTCTGTTCACAGATATTCCTGATGATAGAGTGGTGGATGGAATTATCCACAACAAAGGTCATACATTTGTAGACCTTGATCCCCCACTTAGAGGGATGATGTGTGATCCACCTTCGATAGAGAATTTTGGGTACTCATATGAGTATGAGGCACCATCGGTGAGAGGGATACTTTCCAGGGATTTATTTAAACTCCACAGATTACTCGGGTACATTGATGATGATCGAGACATCAGATTTCCTAGTATAGTTTGGCAGGAGTCGAACATATCAACAGGCACATATTTGATTCCTTATACTAGGATTCCAAAATATCATGGCATACTAGGGACTTGGCTCATTTTAACTCTGATGGTTACCGATATGGTGCAACAACAACTAACAAGTATTAGGAGCAGTGAACTTCCTATGTGGTGGTGGGATCCAGGAATTCATTTGAGTGATGGATTGATTTAGATGATGGTCGATAGAGCCATGATAGTGATTGGTTTTCTTTACTTTTGGGACATCAGTAGATGGGAGGTAAAGACTTACTCTATAGGGTAGGACATACTTGAGGCCAACCATGGACTCGGAGGCTTAAAATTCAATGAGACACATTCACATGAGAGGATTTAGGATGGTGGCTTCAGTCCCTTCGGGGAGATTATATTGGGGTTACAGGAGAGAAGGATGCATACTGTGAATGTTGGTATGACATTGATGATCATAATGGTGCAACATCAACATGGTGGTATCTTTCCAGAATTAGTTTGGGACCCTGTGATAACATTGTATGATAGGTCAACCACTATTAGAGAGAAGAGCACCATCTTTGACTCTCTGAAGTTTACTTTGGGGGGATTAGGAGTGGTTTCTTGGAGGAGTAGTCTTCAGAGGAGTTGGATGAGTTTACGTGGCTTATGATTGCTTGGATTATCAACAACACTCAGGTGGATTCTTGTATTAGCACCTTATAGACTAGTGCTATGTGCTTTGCATCATACATGCTAGTTGGGGATCCTGGTGACTTTACCATTTAGAGGGTTCTTGTGTTCACACAGAGGGAATTTGTGGATGATATGTTGGGATATTTTTCGAATGATACTTAGATGATTACAATAGAAAGGAGGTACCAGAGTATTGAGGACTTTCCCTTTGATAGTTAGAGACTAGGTGTAGTGGATTCCCTATTAGTTGGTGACCACATAGTCTTCTCTATGATGTCTGATATTAAAGTGGGGATACATTGGGTGGGAATGATCCTCGATAGTGGATGTGATCCTTTGAGGCATTACATATTATGGACACAGAGTAGGCATGATGGTCGGTCAACTATGATCAAAGTAGCATAGCATCAATGTGGTGGTTCCTTTCTGAGGATAGCTCGAGACCCTGGGATTTTAGTAGGGGATGGTGCAATAGTTGACATGGAGGATAGAGTCATTTTTTTTTCTCATGATATTGGTTCCCTAGCATAGTAGTACATTGATGGGTTGATCGAGTTATTGCAGCACCGAGTGGACTTTATTGCTCGCAGTTTTCAGGAGGCCTCTTATATCAGTACATTATCATACCAAGGCTTGAGCGGAGGATGGTTCACATCTTATAGGGTGTTTTGGGATACTGGTATTATTTTCAGTTTCAGTCTGGATCAGTGCCCGATGGAACATCAGGTCTTGATGGAATTTCTTGAGAACAAACAATCTTTGGGAAGGGAGGACTTGTTATGTCCCCATTTTTGGGTTCCTCTATTTTGTAGAAGAAGGGACTTTCATGGCTTGTCAGTGGAGAAAAAAAGAGTAAAAAAGGGGGTTGTTTAATGTCACTTAGTTAGGAGATATTATATTATTAAAGTGACATTAAGAAAATTAAAGTAACTTTAGATTAATAAGTTACTTGATTATTATTAAAGTGAATTTTAATCCTCAAGAGATAATTGGAGGGAAAATAAGGGTTATATTTGATTTAGTAAAAAAGGGGAAAATTCTAGAAGATTGATTTAGTCAAAAAAGGGGATAATTATAGAATGTGTGGAGGAAGGATCTAGAAGGGGTTGGAAAAGTATAAAACAAGAGTAACTGCTCACTTCTCATTATTATGATTTGATATCTTATTGAGTGCTCTTATAGCGAACGTTTTCATTAGGGTTTTTTGGAAAAACCCTTCCATTTTTTGTCTTGTTTCAGTGGTGAAATATCCACCCTAGCTAGACAAGGAGGAGGATCCACCTGAGATCTTCATTGAAGCTTCATCTTGGGTTTGTTTTCATTTTTGGGTTGTAGTGATTTTCTTGGAGAGGTTGTGGAACTCAGATGGTTCGATATCATAATATATAACTTGTATGCACATTGCAATCAACCCAAGTACAATATCCCTTACCGATGATGAAGAAATGAGGAATGTAAGAAACCTGGGAAATGATAATAGCTGGAGTGATGAACGATAATCAATATAATTGAGTGCTACAAATTTGATGTTTTGAATTTATTTTTGTAAAAATCTTGGATTTTGTTTAATGTAGACATATTTTTCTACTTGGTATGGAAACATGTTACTAATAATTGTAACAATCATTCATTGACATTTTGATTATCGTGGACCATTGTGTTCCCATTTTGTATGACAAAAGGTCCCTTTTTCACATATAATCAAACGAGTCTCTTATTCTTTTGTGGTATTTAGTGTTGTAAATGTTATGTTGCAATGATTTACATATGGACGGTTTGGAGTATTACAATGAAAACAAGTGTAATCAGTTGGTATATTTGTTTAAATATACAATTCATAATGCATTGATTATACCAAAAAACATTAATTGAAATCTAAAAATTGATATTATTATAATTAAAAAAATAAAAATAAAGAAGTTGCATTTGCATAACAACAACATGAAAAAATTCAACATTGAAACATAATAGTTCATTTTAGTCATTTGAATTAAAGGGTTTATTATTTAATTGTGATAGCAGGTAGATTAGGGGACATAAGTGTGGTGAGAAGAAATTATTCTACATAGATTGTGAAGAGGAAGAAGAACTTGAACAAGAACAAGAACCATATCAAGATGAAAATGTAGAAGAGTTTTATTCTGAAGATTTAAATACCACCATATCATGTAATGCATTGGTTGGAATTAACACTCCTCAAACCATCAAGATCAAAGGACATATCAAAAAGAAAAAGGTAAAAATCCTAATTTATTCTGGTAGTACACATAATTTCGTTCACTATAAATTATCCAAATCTCTCAATTGATTTGTATAATTTCATTCACTATAAATATGTAATGAATAGTCCAATTATTAATATACCCATAGGTGGTGTTGATGTTGTACTAGGATTCCAATGGTTACAATCATTCAGAACAATGGGTTTTAGTTTTCAAGAATTTTTCATGAAATTTTCATTGGAAGGAAAGGAGATTGATTTAATGGGTATAACAAGGAAACCCAGTAAGGTGATAAGTTCTAATGGCATGAAAAAATTATTGAAAAAGGGTCATCAGGGTGTAATTCTACAACTATTCTCACAGGATGTTCAAACATCTAAGCCATCTATTCCCCTGGATCTCCAAGGGATTATTGATAAGCATTCCAAAGTATTTGAAGATATTCCTATAGGTATTCCACCCTCTCATGATCATGATCATGATATTCACCTAATTCCTGGGAGTGTTCCTCCTATCATAAATCATTACAGATACCCATATGCCTAGAAGAGTGAAATTGAATGTATGGTTGAAGAAATGTTAGAGGATAGCATTATTAGACCTTGCCAAAGTTCTTACTCTGCACCAGTGGTAATGGTACTCAAGAAAGAGGGCTCATGGAATATGTGTCCATATTATAGAGTGCTCAACAAGATCACCATTAAAGATAAGTTTCCCATTCCCATCATTGATGAATTGTTAGATGAACTACATGGAGAAATCTACTTCACAAAGTTGGATCTTCGTTTCGGGTATCATCAGATTAGAATGAAGGAAGCAAATATCACAAAAACAACATTCCAAACTCATGAAGGCCATTATGAATTTTTGGTCATGCCTTTTGGCCTTACAAATGCACCTTCCACATTCCAAAGGTTGATGAATTATATTTTCAAGCCCTTCCTTCGAAAAGTTGTGTTAGTATTTTTTGATGATATACTAATCTATAGCAATTCTTGGGAGGATCATGTTCGACATGTTGACAGGGTGATACAATTACTAAAGGAGAAACAACTATATACCAAACCATCCAAATGTTTTATTTGGGGTGAAGGAGGTAGAGTATTTGGATCATATTGTATCTCATGAAGGTTTCAAGGTAGAACTTGACAAGATTAAGGCCATGATGGTTTGGATGATTCCCAAAACATTGAAGAATCTTAGAGGATTTTTGGGTTTGAAAAGTTACTACCACAAGTTTGTTCGGAACTATGGAAGAATAGAAGCACCTTTAATAACATTAACTAAGAAGGATGCATTTTCATGGACTCCTAAGGAAACTCAATATTTTGAACAACTTAAATGGGTGATGTGAAAATCTATTGTCTTGACCACACCATACTTCACAAAAAACTTTATTGTGGAATGTGATGCCTCAAGAAATGACATTGGTGTTATTCTAATGCAAGAAGGAAGGACCCTTGCTTTTGAAAGTCGGCCACTCAAGGGAAAGGACTTACACAAACCCATTTATGAGAAGGAAATGATGTTAACACTAAATGAATTGAAGAAATGGTGCTCTTACCTAATAGGTAGGCACTTCAAGGTCAAAACAGATCATGATAGTCTTAAATAATTCTTGGAACAAATACTATCTTTAGAAGAACAACAAAAATGGGTGACCAAGATGTTGGTTTATGATTTTGCAATCATCTACAAAAAATGGAAGAAAAATTTTGTGGCGGATGCACTCTCAAAAAATGATGAAGATGTTGAGGCCTTTCTCTGTTCTATCTTGATCATCCAACCTGACTGGATAACATAAGAAAGGGATGAATGGAAGAATGACGAAAAAGTCTGGACTCTCATTCAAAGGTTGCAATAGGATTCCAATGCATCAGATACATTTACATAGAAAAATGATTCAGTATGGTACAAAGATCGTGTATATTTATGTAATAACACCCAACTCAAAAAAAAGGTACTTTTGGAATTGCACACCTCTCTGGTAGGAGGGCACTCAGGATTTTTGAAAACCTATCATAGGGTCAAGAAGGAATTTTTTGGGATGACATTAAAACTGATGTTCAAAGGTTTGTGGTAGAATGTTTGGTTTTCCAACAAAATAAGGTGGAAATAATTAAGATCCCAGGTATTTTACAACCATTATCCATCCCAAGCCAGTGGTAGGAGGAGGTTTCCATGGATTTCATCACAGGGTTACCAAAGTTTGAATGAAAGAGTGTCATCATGGTGATTGTTGATAGACTGACCAAGTATGCACACTTTTGTGCACTTCCTCATCCTTTCAAATCCAGTACAATTTCCACCACCTTCATCGATACAATTCAAAATCTACATGGAAACCCAAATATTATTGTAAGTGACACAGGTCCCGTCTTCATTATACATTTTGGACATAATTGTTTTCTTTTTTGGGTACTCAATTGGCTCATAGCTCATCTTATCATCCTAAATCTAATGGACAAACTGAGATAGTGAACAAATGTCTGGAAGAATACCTTTTTTACTTTGTCTCTAATAAAAAAGCAACATGGTTCAAGTGGTTACCCTTAGCAGAATGGTGGTATAACACTTCCCTTCATACTGCAACAAAAATGAAACCATTTATGGCGCTATATAGATATCACCCACTGCCCATCACTTCTTTTCTAAAATTAAAATCTAAGGTTCAAGTAGTAGAAGATCACATAGAGAATCAACAACAAGTTCTCCAACTCTTAAAGGACAACCTAAACATGGCATAAAATCAAATGAAACAACAAGCATATCAACATCGTAGTGAAAGAAGTTTTGAAATAGGGGATTGGGTATTTTTAAGACTACAACCATACAAACAGATGTCCCTCAAGCAAGATAATAAGGATAATAAATTATCACCAAATCAATATGGCCCTTATAAGGTGTTGCAAAATATTGATACTATGGCATACAGATTGGATCTCCCTGCATCTTCACCAGTACACCCAGTTTTCCATGTTTCATACTTAAAGAAGGTTATAGGTGACAAGATACCGGTTCAAACTATATTTCCAGAAATTGACAAGGAAGGAAAAATCATATTGGAGCATGAAGATATCACTAACACAATAATTCTTCAGTCGAGGAATAGATCCATTTGATAGTATCTCATTAAGTGGAAGAAACTACTTGTTGAAGATTACACTTGGGAAGTTGAGTCTTTTATAAAAAAACATCCAAAATTACTCAAGCGTTGCAAACAACACTTGTAAAAAGGGGAATGGCATGTTAAGCCCTAAATAGTGGCACATTACCCCTTAATTGGGGAATATTACATTAGTATTGTTATTTTATTTATGTCATCTTGGGCCCATTAGTTGTAATTGTACCTCTTAGTCTCCTATATATACCAATGAGACCTTTTCATTTGCAATCATCTGGTATTTGTGAATTCATATGATGTATAAGGAGGTTTCCCCCTTGAAGATGATTATTATATGAATTTCTCTCTTTGTTAAAGTGTTGAGTACTTATTATGAGGTTTTTATGCTATTTTTTATAGTTGGTTCATAACAAGTTGGAGCTTCCCTCAGGTTGTAGCCTAAGAAACTAGGGGGTTGGAGCCTCCTTCCAGTTGGAGCTGGGGAATTGGAAGTTGGTACTTTATTGGATGTAATTATTAGATACATATAAGGAAAGCATTATGTGGTTTTCTCTTGCATTGGCTTTCCACATAAAATACTGTGTATTGTGTACTGTGTATTTTGTGTATGTGTTGATTATTGTTTATGATGCACTGATGAATGTTAATGTTAATGATATAGTAATATATTGATGATGATCAGATCAAATTGATTGGATAAGTTAAAATAATATGAATTGTGGTTAAAAGTATTAATATGTGGTACAACTTCTCATTACTTATTCACCCCCCCCCCTCTCAGTAATCCAATAGACTTGGTGCTCCATCGACTGATCCAAACTAAAGCTAAAAATGATACTAGGATCCAAAACCACCCTGTAAGAGGTGAAACATCATCTTCTCAAGATATGGTATAGTAATGTAATAGAATCTGAGGTCTCCCAAAAACATCCCACAAGTAAGGCCACTTAGTGCTACAACAACTCTATCAACAAACCAAGGAATTGCTATGCTAGAGAACCAATCTAATGAAGGAAAAAATTGGCTCTCATCTCTGTGTCAACTACTCCATTGTCTCCTACTAGAATCCTAGGATCCCAATCTATCCTTAGAAAAGAACCACCATGTTGATGTTACGCCACCCAGATCATAGTCATCTGACTATCATTCCCACTCTACATCCACAAGCTCTAATGCCTTAAATGATAGCATCCACTATCGAGGATCATACCCATCCAATGTATCCCAACTCTAAAATAATACATCATATAGAAGTCTATGTGGTCATAAACTGATAGGACATCCAATACAATCCATCTCCAAGTGTCAAAGGGAAAATTCATAATACTCCAGCACCTCCTATCTACTGCAATCATCCAAGTATAATCTGGAAAATATCCCAACATATCATCCACAATTTACCTCTGTGAAAACACAAGAACACCATAGATGGTAAAGTGACCAAGATCCCAAACTAGCCAGTATAATTTGGAGCATATAGCACTAGTCTGTAAGGTGATAATACAATAATCCACATGACTAGTGCTTATAATCCAAGTAATTATAAGATGCATAAACTCAATCAACTCCTCATAAAACCACTCCTCCAAGCAACCAATCCTAAGACTTCCAAAAGTAAACTCTAGAAATTCAAAATCCACGCTCACATCTCTAATAGTAGTTGAATTGTCAATAAATGTAGTCCCAGGGTCCCAAACTAATCCCTAAAGGGTACCACCATGATGACGTTGCACTACTCTAATCATCATCATCAGACCAACTCTCCCAGTCTGTATCCTCCTCTCTCGAAACCCCAAGATGAACTCCCTGAAGGGACTGAAACCACTATCCTGAATCCTTCCCTATGAAGGTGTCTCAATGAAGTCTAAGTATGTAAATACATGGTTGGACTCAACTCTTCCCTTCCATATAGAGAAATCCTTGATCTCCATTCTCCTTACATCCAAAAAATAAATCAATCCAATCATTGTCATAGGTTTTTCGCTCATCATCATCTGAATCAATATATAACACACATGAATTTATGGATCCCACCACCAAATCGGAATTCCACCACTCCCAGTATTGGTAATCATTGGAGAAAAAATGAGCCAAGTCCCTGGTATGCCATCATCAAGTAGAAACCAAGTACTAGGAATCAACTCTATGCCTGCTAATATGTTCGGCTCCTGCCAAACTGCACCAGGAAATATGATATCTCGATCACCATCAATGTATCAAAGTAATCCATGGAGTCTAAAAACATCCCTAAATAACCACTCTATTAATTGCGATGCCCCATAGTTTGATGAAGTACCTAAGATGTAGTCTCTACCATGCACCTTTGGTAGATATGTACCGCCATCTGTCAACAGTATTTCTAACCTTTGTTCTAAAATGAGTGTATACTACTACAATCCTTTTGGATATGTATTCCCTGACTCATTCTGTCAACAATTCATAAACTTCCTCATATGCCTCCACACATTTCCCTCGAGGCCCTTTCATGAGAACCTCTCTTTGATCTGTCAAAAATTCTGGAAGTACCCATGATGTCCTATCAAAGGTGAATCATGCATAACTCTCATGATATCCTCCCTAAGCAAGGACTCAGGGACTAAGTATATGCTATGTTGGTAGTATATGATATCATCCACCACTCTGTACCTATCAAATTGATTGCAACCCTCCATCAACTCTCAAGAAAACCAATCCTTTGAATATTCCACCAGAAGGTGGGACTGCCAATCAATTGAAACCCCCATGATCCAATCCAATGTGTCATGGATCTCCTTCCAATGTTCTTGTACATCCTACACACTACTCACGTGGATATAATATAAAATATATGTGTTTTCAAACTACCTATCCCTATCCATATGATAGCCTAATTGAATATCAAAGTCATGCAACTCATCAATCCATTTATCGATCTTGGATGAACTAAACTCAATGATATGTCTGAATTCCATGTTTGAAGGTACCTCCTGGGAAAATGTCCCAAATAATCACTACACACCACTGTAAACAATTATATGTTGTGGTATACCAAAACACACCACTGTATCATCATGTGCCACTATATCAATCACTCCACTAATATCAACTGGACCTAGATCCCAGAGTGATGTATCTACAACTTTCCTATACTCAATCCCCCAATCAACCGGTGCATATACTTCCTTACTGGCTGGTGCATAAGGAATTTTCTCAACTAACTCCTCTATAGGTAATTCTTGATTCACAAGAAATGAATAATGATCCCTGCAATGCAAAATATGTGCATGGTAGAACCCCTCTGTGTCCAAACTCTCCTCATATACCTGCAACCCTGAATTATCCTCATGTGGAATTGTCACAAGAGGCTTCTCCCTTAGATCATGAGTGCCACTCATGCCCTCATGTGCCACTACTGCCAAATATTATGAAGTATCTACTATTTTCAATGATGAAGAACATTACAAACTAATTTGGTAACAAAGCTCCTCAATCTCCCTCTCCTTGTCTTCAACAAACTTAAGAGCAAGGCCCATATCCATGAATGACTGGAAGTAATCAGATTTCATATGCTCTAGTGCTTCTTTGATTATGAATAATTGAGAACTAATGATCCTGTCTATGAATTTTTTTTGTCTCTCCTCCATCTAAGCTTTCCACATAATATCCTTAATAAATTTATGAGTACCATATTCCCTTGTCAACACTTGCACAATCTACTCCTCCTTGACCACTAATTGGTCCTCCAAATTCTGTGGAGGTACAATTACATCCTCATCATCATCGAAATCATATGGTGTTGGATCCTCATAAAGAATATGTGATATCACACTTAGAATATTGACATAATAATCATGATGCATAGTGAAATATGTTGGATCCCCAACATTGACTTATTGGAACATATGGTCATCATCAAGTGTTGCATCCTCGTCTTCTGTTGATTCATCAAAGGTATACCCATCCAATACACTAGTGTCATCAACCTCACTCGATATATATGATGACGTATAATAGGCTATTTTTGGCCTTGCTTAAGGCTATATGCATGCTCATCCAAAAGGTCAATTTGAGGTCTTGTTAAACCTTCCTCATGAAGTGAGATCTTTGCTTCACCAACTTCTGCATATTTGAACCCCTTTTTCTTCTTCTTCCAAGATATAAGATTCAACAAATCGAGACTCTCCAATAATGTTGTGAAGTTGCTTTGATAGTCCTTTATACATTTTTGATAGTTCTGACAGGTTTGCAATAATTTTGTCCTGAGTTCTTGACTTGTTTCCATACTGTAAAATTGCACAACTTTTTCTGGAAAAACCCTGAAAATTTCCGAAATTAAAATGTTGATAACTTTAGTTCTTGGACTACATTTCGACCAATTGTTTTTTGAAATTGTGTATTTTTTCGAGAGGAATTAAAATATCCAATTTATGTTTCCAAATTCTACTCATAAAGTTTCATATATGAGCTTGAAGTGTGCCACCGTCTTTTTCCCTAAAACAATATTCTGCAAAAAGACCCCAAAAAATATCCCCAATTTTTGTTTCCTTCTTAGGCCAAGGAAACTGCTCTGATGCAGTGACATGATGGAAATATCACCAGTTCTGATACCATGGTAATGTCCCAAACTAGGTTGGGTGAAAATTTCACACTATTACACCCAAATTCTTATGTTGCTAAAATATTACTCAATTAGGAATAATATCAAACATATAGAGAACATTCATTACACAAAGTTTAGAGAAAACACCCATGGCAGAAACTCCAAAATGAGTACAATGACAACTAATGGTTGTAATAACAAATGAAAAATACTATTAAGCACACAAGCTAATAGCTTTTAGGCAACAACACAATATATCACAGAAACAACACAGGAAACCTAGTATGATGCCAATTAATGAAGCCAAGGCTCTCCAAGCCCTCTACTACTCTTCTCTAATGATGTACCTCATGTAGGTGACCCTACAAACCTTCAACACGATATTCTCGGGCCTAATATAATACAAACCCCAATCTATATGGGTCCTCATGGGACGTCTACTAAGTGTCTCACATGACAACCCTTGTTGAACCCATGGAGATGCCTCCAATTATGGTTGTGTGAAACCCTTTGATACATGTAGATTTGTTGAATAGTTTCTGCATGAGATTTTCTGTGAATATTTTGTTCCATATGAAAACACCTCCAACTCTCTCTGGAATAGAATCAAGCACCACAGGGAAATCCAAGATGACTATGGATGAATCCCTTTCTTTTCTAGCTAGGGTGGATATTGCACCACCGAAACTAGACCTGCAACAGAAGAGTTTTTCGAAAAACCCCAACGAAAATGATGGCTACAAGAGCACTCAATAAGATATCAAAATAATAATTCCAAAGTGAGGCTCTATCCCTCCTTTTGTATTTTCTCCATGCCTTCTACAATTTTCCCTTTTTTGATCAAATCAAATGTAACTTCTAGAATTTTCCCCTTTTTGACTAAATCAAACATAACCCTTATTTTCCCTCTAATTTTCACTTTAAGATTAAAAGTCTCTTAAATAATGGTTAAGTAACTTATTAATCTAAATTTATCTAAAGTTAATTTATTTCCATAATGTCACTTTAAAAACATAACATCTCCTAACTAAGTGGCATTAATTGACCCCTCTTTTTACTCCTTTTTCTCTACTAACAAGCCATGACAGTCCCTTCTACTACAAAATGCGAAAACCCAAAAATGGGGACATGACAAATACTCCCTTCCCATAGATTACTTGTCCTCAAGAAATGCTATCATGACCTTGTTGGACACTTGGCTTAGGTTGATGGACAATTGGTTTGGATTTTTGGTTGTCATTGATATCAACCCTTAGTGAGTGATGTCAACCCTTGGAGAAGTACGGTAGAAAATTATGGTGTCACAAAGGTATGGGTAAGGGACCCGAGTTTGTTTGAGTCATAATGGTATGAATTTTACTATATTTGTAGGTAATACTATTCTATATGGATAGTACATGTTATGACATTTCCAGTGATATGTGAAACATCACATAAATCCTCACAATTAGAGAGTTATGGCCTTGTGAAGTTGGAGAACGCTCATGAGTTTTCTAGAATCTCCTAGATGGTCAAAGAAGTCAAATTATTCTAGAATCTCTTAGAAAAAGTTGACTAGTCAAGTGGGTGAAACTAGGAGTTAATCATGGGTTGAGTGGTTGCATTAAGAAAATAATTAAAAATAAATTAGTTGCAACTAGAAGTGGAAAACTTACTATTTTTGGATAAAGTGGTTATAAGTGGAAAAGTGGTTAGAAGTGGGTTATCCCTAAAAGAAGGAAGTTGGGTTAAGTTGGTTAGAAGGTAACCCCTAGAGGAGGATACTTGGAGAGTATAAATAAGAGAGCAAGGGTCTCCCATTGACACTTATTGAGCACATTGAATATCTATTATTGTGTAAGGTTTATTGTAGGTAATCATTGATACATATGAAGTTACACAAGTCTGAGGTAGCACGAAGGGTTGACAATGAAAGTTCTGAAGTTGCAAAAATACTGAAAAAACCATAGTTTTTGAGGTGTACCCGAGCTGCAGTGGAATAGGTCGCATACATACACAGGCTGACATACTACTCTTCTCTAGTGATTTTCTTCCTATAGGCAGCCCTCCAAACCTTCAACACGATATTCTCGGACCCGATATGTTGCAAAACCCTAATCTATAGGGGTCCTCATGGGATTCATTTTGGGTATCTCACAGCGCCTTGCGTGACAACCCTTGTTCAACCCATGGGGATGCCTCCATTTATAGTTGTATGAAACCCTCTAATACCTACAGATCTGTTGAATAATTTCCTCATGAGCTTTGTCATGAATAATTTGCACCAACTGAAAACACCTCCAACTCTCTTCAAAATAGAATCAAGCACTACAAGGAAATCTAAGAGGACTCCAAATGAATCTCTTTCTTATCTAACTAGGGTGGATATTTCATCACCGAAACTAGACCTACAATGGAAGATGTTTTCACAAAACCCCAACGAAAATGTTGGCTACAAGAATACTCAATAAGATATCAAAAGAATAATGCCAAAGTGAGGATAAATCCCTCCTTTTATCATTTCTCCATGCCTTCTATAATTTTCCCCTTTTTGACCAAATCAAATGTAACTTCTAGAATTTTCCCCTTTTTGACTAAATCAAGCATAACCCTTATTTTCCTTCCAATTTTCACTTTAGGATTAAAAGTCTCTTCAATAATGGTTAAGTAACTTATTAATCTAAAGTTACTTTATTTCCATAATGTCACTTTAAAAACATAATATCTCCTAACCAAGTGACATTAACTGATCCCCCTTCTTACTCATTTTTCTATATTGTCAAGTCACATAAGTCGCTTCTACTGCATGACGGGAAAACCCGAAAATGGGGATATGATAGATAACCTCCTCTAAATGCCCTAATATGTTCATGTATCCAAATCACTTGTTCCTGTCTTCATAATTACTACACACACACACACATTCTCACACATTGCACATGTTGCCCCTTTATTAGGTTGACCATTATTACATATAATTTAACCATATATGCCTCCCTTAGGGTCATATCATATGCATTTAACCCCATATATTCCACCTTGGGTCATAACATAGTACCCTCCTTTGAAAATATTTATCCTTAAATATTTGAAGCTAATGGTTTTATATGTGATGACATCAAGTAATAGGATTTCCTTATATTATTTATCTCTTGTTTCCACTAAATATGATCCATCCATCCCAATTCAATTCATTTTGGTCTTAATCCTTGATAATGGGTTGATGCACAATTTTATTTCCTTTGATTCCATGGATTATTGTTGTAACTTCTCTAACTTGTTGTATTTCTTAGTATTTGATAATATCACGCCAAAAAATGGTTTTGTGATTCCCTTTACCATGAACATTGTTGATTATTCCATCTTCTTCATTGGTGATGTTGATGTCAATATTCTTGTCTTTCTTGAAAAATTTCTTGGTAATTAGGGTGTAGTTATGGTTTCACCTTGGATGGTTTTCCTTCATTCTGCACACCCATGTCATCTATATTCTTTTCAAAGAGAATGACATCCTCTATCCCCTTTGCTTGGTCTTTTATTAGTTTAACATTTAATATAATACCATCATATTTTACATGTACATCCTCTAGATGAAGTTCAAATTCTTCAAGTATATTTTGGTGACCTTCTTGAATCTTATATTCTTTCTCCTTTTGAAGCTACAATGTGACCCCATCGATCAAATTATTACATATTTCTTCAATTCTAGATATCATTTTTAATTTTACCTCACATGTGTTTAGGGTTTCCTCAACCTCTTACAAATTTCCTCTTCAATCCTTTTGATAGTATTCTTTTCAATTTTTGTGGTAATATATTCATCCCTATTCTTTGATTCAAATTCTTGTAAACACATTTTCACATTCTTAATATCATTGAGAAGGTTTTGATTATTTTTACTCAACCTTTTAATTTCTTCATTTTTATTTTTAAATTATTCCCTTGACTCCTCTTTTTATAACATTTTCTTGTTTTGATTTTTGAATCTCCTTCATCAACACTTAAGTAATGGATCTCATCTTGGAAAACTCATCACCTTTCTTATAAGATCTTATTTTATATCTTTATTATCCTTCTACAAATTGGAATTTTTTTCTTTTGATTCATTTAATTCAACTTTAATTTTATGCTTCTCCATTTTTGTAGAATTTATCCTTCCATTAGTGAATATTTTTTCAATTTCTCCCACTGAGAGCCTTTGGTGTCCTTATCTAGACTATACCACCAATCCATGGATTTTTCCTTCAAAATATATTTTTGTAGACACCGAACTTAAGGATTATTCCTCTACAACATGAAACTATTCCATCGAATCAATTTCTTCATATTTATCTCCTCTAAATATAGGTATTGTCATCAATTCTTAATTGAGTTCTAACCCAAAATATTAACTTACAACCTAATACATTAAAAATAATGATGTCCAATAGTTATGATCATTTTCATAGCATATTACCTTGATTTTTCACATTCCAAGGATTTTCGAATCACCTCAATAAGACATCCCAATCAAAAGTTATGATAATTTTAAGTTAACATACCTTTTAAAACCCCGATTTGGAAACTGCCCTATTGCCCAACCTTTCTCTTGATGTATCTATGAAATTTCAACACTTCTGAGACTAAAGTTTTGTCCCATAGTATTTTGATATGGTTTCTCTAGAATTCCATATATTTGACCAATTTTGAAGTGCCAAGTGAAATTTATGGTATTTTTTCCAAAACTTGTTGATTTTGGTCCCTTTCTAGAGAGCGAAGTTGTATAGCATGCCACATGTCCAATTTTTATGATATGATCATGAAATTTGAAACTAAAAGACTATGGTTTTTTTTTTCTTTCCAATGAAACTAGTGCACTCAATTGGGATCTTTCTAGAATATGATATGATTATTTTACCCAGAACACTACTTGAGACTAGTTTTAGGACTAGTAAAAAACCTAATTTCCACAACTTATATTTTTTAAAGTATAGTGAACAATAAATTGAAATTTTTTCCATAGACAATTCACTATGTTTCCTAAGGCTCCCAAAAATTTCATTGCCTAAAACTTCATAGGAAACATTTATAGTGAAAATACCAATATGGCTTGTTTGAAGGAGCCAAACACAAGGATCATATGCTTTGGAATAAAATATTTTTTAAAAATTACTTAAGATAACATAATAAATTAGAGTACACACAATGTATATAATATGTGAGCATGGAGCACAACTCAAAGATAGATAAGTTAGATGAGTTACACAATAACTCCTTAAACAATAGGAGAACCTCCTCCCCAATACATTCATATATCAAAATCACATGCTCTCAATAACTCCTTAAACAATAGGAGAACCTCCTCCCCAATACATTCATATATCAAAATCACATGCTCTCTCTCTCTCTCTCTC
>ML779349.1:345901-363744 GCA_009831015.1 Picea engelmannii
CAACACATTTCTTTTGTGAAGTATCTGCATCCCCTTCTCACTCATGTGTCCAATCCTATGATGCCAGTGTTGTATCCACTCCTGTAGAAGCTAAAGAGATAGAAGAGTCAGTACTACCAATACATAAATACAATGTACCTACCTTATCTCCTTTTGCTATCACCAATGATCTTTTGATGACCTTCCACATCTTATCTATAAATATGGATATACGACCTTCACTTGCCAATTGTCCTGTTGAAATTAGATTTTTACTTAGATCTGGAACATGTCTTACCTCTTTCAACAACCATTGGTTTCCATTGCTTTGCTTTATTTTTATCTTTCCCAATCCAACAATTTTGCATGGTGCATCATCACCCAAATGAACCTATCCAAAATCACCTTGAACATAATCTAGAAAATGTTTTCTATGGAGTGTGACATGAAATGAAGCCCTTGAATCTACCACCCAAGACTCATAAATATTATCTACAAAAAGAATCAAAGCATCTTGTAACACATCATCTGTTACATTTGCTTTCTAATTTCTCTCATGTTGTCCATCTCTTTGTTTCTTTGGAGCTTTGCAGTCTTTCTTCAGATGTCCTTTCTTCCCACAATTCTAGCACTCTATCTTTCCAAGTCTAGATTTGGATCTTCCCTTCTTAGAATTCACATGGTTCCCGAAGCCCTTTCCTCTATCCTTTTGTCTTCCCCTATTCTCCATGTTGAACACATTACCTGATGTCTCACCTATTATTTTCTGTCACATTTCCTCACTAAGGATAACAACAACAACATCATCAAATTTTAAAGTATTTGAACCAAAGACAGAGTTACTTACAACCATGACCAAGCCGTTCCAACTTTCTAGCAATGAGCACAATATTAGAAGAGCCCTGACCTCATCATCAAAGTCCACTTTTACAGAACTTAGTTGATTAGCAACCGTATTAAATTCATTTAAATGATTTGCAACAAAACCACCTTCTGACATCTTCATATTAAATAATCTCTTCATTATAAATACCTTATTAGACGTGGAGGGTTTTTCATAAAATTTAGCCAATGCCTCCATCAAACCCTTCGTTGTCTTTTCTTTCGAACTATTGAAAGCCACCGACGCTGCCAGGCTCAACCGTATCGTTCCTAGAGCCTTTTTGTTAAGAATCTCCCATTGTTCGTCCTTCATAGCCGTCGGCTTCTTTGCTATTCCGCCCAATGGTAGGAATAGATCCTTCTGATATAAATAATCTTCCATCTGCATCTTCCATAACTGGTAGTTTTAGTCATTAAATTTATCGACCTTAAACTTTCCATCTTCCTCCATTGCTCCCACTCGAACCAGGAACCCTCTTTTCTTGCGAGTTACCTTTCTCTCTGATACCAGTTGTTAGAAAAACATGATCGTGGAACAATAAAATAAAACAAATGTGGAAATAAAATATAGAAGATACACAATACAATAGAGACACATATATATGTGGTGCACCCAGTGTGGGCTACGTCCACCAAAGAAATTACCAGGTCCTTCCTATATTATTATCCAACAATCGAAAGGATACAACATACAACAAATCCGTTGTAAGTTCCTCTTCTTCTCTCAAAGTCTCCTATCTCAGAATACAATATTCATTATCATGACTAGCTACAATACATTTCCCTCATAAGAGAGGATTGCCTTCTAGGGCAAAAAACCCTAACATAACTTCTACCGTTAGATTTGCGACCTTATAAAGAACGGTGCAGATTTACAATGAAATTACAATATAATTTTACAAGGCATTTTTTCCTTCGGAGGCTTCGCCCCCGAACCCCCATCTGGGGGGATATCCCCCCCAAACCCCACAGGGGGCTTAACCCCCCCCTGCACTCCCCCATGTGGATGAGTGTACATTCTTCTGGGGTGTAAAGTCTTCATGGGGTATAAACATGACTGAAAATAAAGACCTCTAAATCAGGAAGATAATCAGGCTCCACAACCAACATAATGGAGAAGATGGATATCTCTATTTGTTGGTCCTTATATTCTAATCTTCTGATTGCCCGCTTCTAACACTTTAATGGAACCTTTTCTTCTTTTTTAAAATTTCCTCTTCTAACTCTGTGAGGTAGTTAAGGTTTTCTCTTCTAGAATTTTCCATACACATTTTTTTATTGGAATAATCACTTTATTTAATGTCTCATTGAAGCCTCATTACTAAATTTGTATCATTTACATTCTTGTCTTGAAGTGGGCCCCTTTTCGTCTTTAATAAAAAAATTGAAATAAACTTTATTTTGAGAATTTTAACTGGTTGCCTTTTTAAAGAGAGGAATGTATTTTAATTTTCTGAGAAAGATATTTGACTTTTCTGACATGAAAACCATTTTATATGTAATATTCATCATCTCATGTTTCCAACAAGTCCTCTTGAGTGAGATTGAGAGTTACCGATCTCAAGATATAATCTTGTGAAGTTGAGGTACCAAAAAGATTTATCAGCACACCATAAAAATATAGCTGACTGTTCTTTCAATTTATGAGAGCATCATGGCCAATTTTATCTCTTGAAACATGTTCCATTGTGTTCCTCATCGAATTACCTTTCCAATAAGGTACAATTTTTCCAAATTTGACTCCTGTATCTCAATATACTATCTCCAAAAGTTGGTTGTTCAACAATTGTTCATCTAACTCAGGGGTTAATCTTAGCCCTTCATTCAAATTCAACTTTTTCATTTAAAAATAGTCTTTTCTTTAATAATAGATATCCCACATGCATTTGTAGTGTTGAGTTTTAAGTTTTTATAGAGAAAAAGGCTCCATGCCTTTCATGTGAAGCATATGAGGACTATGGAAACTTGGAGATTTGATCGCTTAGAAAATTAATGAAATAATTAAAATTTTTATTGCCTAGTCACCATCTACCTAATGCCTAGTCGATGCCCAACAATAAAAAATTCAATGGCCAAGTCATTGGTGATTTAACTTCCATGTGTCATGATTTAATTTGTTTCCCTATGCCATCATTCCATTGGTTGCAACATGTTGTGATTTCATTGATTGCAATGTGTCATGGTCTCATTAGTTCACATGTGTCACAATTTAATTGGTTTGGAGGAAACATAGGAAATAAGTTAAATGTGGGGAACATGGAATGAGAGAATGGAGGGAGGTCGTGAGGGAGAAGAGAGAGGTGGGTTGTTGGGTTGAGGGGGGTGTGGAGGGATAAGGGGGTGTGAACCCATAGAGGTGACGAGGGAGGAGAGATAAGGAGAAATGGCTAAGGCAAGTGGATCAGTTGGTCAGATGTGGAGTGGAGAATTTGAGTGAGGGGAGGGATAAGGAGGGTGTGAACCCGTAGAGGTGAAGAGAAGGAAATAATTATAAGTATAGAAGGTGTATGGAGTGGAAGAGGGGAGTAAGAGAGGTGAGTAGGAGATGAGGGCAAGGGGAAGGATACAAATTCCAAATAATTTAAGAAGTAAAGAGTTTATGGAATATAATAAGAGATACTTGACTTACGAGGAAAAAAGTTAAATATGAAATATGGGAGAATTTATAGAAGTTTCAAGAAAATAAGAGGTTTAAAGAAATTGGACACAGTTCGAAGAAAAATTAGATTTGTTTCACATGGAAGAAGCACTCTTTGGGCGGTTAGATGAAAACTTGGATATCTTGTTCATACAAAATTAGATTTTGAATCTACGAAATGTGTGATGAAGACGAGACATTGAACTATGCAATGAACTTGTAAAATTTTGAAATTTAATTCTTCTGATATCAAATTTTTATTATTATTCCAAGAGTAGGAAAATAGAGGTGACTAAATTTTTTATCAACAACAATATATGATTCTTTGGAGTCATATAATTATGCCTTATCTCAACAATAAAAAAAAGTCCATAGATAAACAAATTCAATCCCCTTGTAGCATCTGTTAGTGACCAAATTTTAGGTTCTTCAAACTTATAAATTTGGTAAATTTAGTGGAATTATTGTATGATGTGAAAAGAGGAGAGCGCCCTTACTATTCAATGTAGAAAAGACTCTGACATTATGGAGTGCTAGAAAAGAGGACTTAAAAGAAATAACCCATGCCTATAAGTTAGTGACGTGATATGTGATTAGAATAGTTATAAGTATATATGGTGTAATAATAACATAGGGGTTAGTTGGGAAAGATATGGCGTAGCAATTAATTTGGGTGTTGTCTAGCTATTCTACGAAATGTTTTTTTCGTCGAAATCTGACGACACAAATCTATACAAAATCACTATTTTTTGTTGTTTAAAATCCAGTTTTGAATGCAAAAATGGATTCAACATGGTGAAAAACCCCTGGGGCACTAAGATTATACATAAATAATCACTCAAATATGCATATCTAACAATTTTCTCCTGGATTTCAAGCAAATGTCCCCAGAAAAATCGTCGAAAAACCTTCATTTTGTAGAATGCTTAGCCTACATCATTAATTTGTGAAAGTTATCAACTACATATCTATGATCGATTTTGGACAAATTGTTCTTTTGACATGTTATCTGAAAATATATAGAAAAACATCTCTCAGAAATAATAATGTATTAATTTTAAATAACAATCAATTCTTAATCTATACAAATAGATTTTAACATATATAAATATTTTAATTATGAAATATAAAATTTTGAGGAAAAATAAATTTCTTATTAAAAAATAAAATAAAAAATGTTACAATGAAATAATAATAACATACGAGTATTCCCATCATTAAAGATATTTAAAATGTTGTCCAAAAAGTCATATAAAACATAAAGTAAAAATATATATTAAAGAAAGAATAAAGAGATAAAGTCATAATAAAGAATATATTATAAATCTAAGACGTGATCTTGGAGTTCACACTTATTATTATTATTATAATATATAACGAAATATAAGCTTGTTGCCAAAGTCATCATTTGATTTCTATAATAAAAAAATTAGAAAGAGATTTAATTTTTTGTGTTTATAAGATGTTGAAAGGTTTATAATTTTGTGTTTTTTCTTTTTCATGATAATGATCTCTGATATCAATATAGATCATGAATATGGGATCTCCCAACAATATTTAGTTTGAGAGATTTTGTCTATGTCTTTGTTTATTTCTTCGAGGAATTATAATTTAAAAGGAAAATAAAAGGATGGTTGTTAGCATTTTGAATTACACTTTTACTTTTTTGTTTTCAACACATACCCAAGTATTTAATAAAACTAATTATTTGATTTGAAATTGTTAAGGTTTTTTTTAATTGACTCAATTTTCAATCATTTTTTTATTAACTCAATTTTTAATTTTTTAGATTCCCCATTTCTAATTTCCAATATTTTCGGATTGATTCATTTTTCATTTTTTTTTGGATTACTCAATTTTCAATCATTTATTATTGTTGTTAATTTAATAAATACTTTTATTAATTTTGTACTTAGTTGATTATATTTTTTATAAAAAAAATTATATACTTAAGAACAATATAATATATAAAAAGTTATATTTTTATAATTTCGTTACATTTAAATTTTGTTTTCGTTATATTTTTATAATTTCGTTACATTTAAATTTTGTTTTCTTTTATCAATAATAAAATTTGATGAAAATTATTTACTAATAAATATGAAAAATATCAAATTAGTATTTTTAAAATTAATAAAATTTAATGAAAAAATATTAACTTATATCAATACAAATACATAGTAAATTATCAAATTATAAATTTTTAAAGTTAGTGATTTTCAACATAGCTCAATTACAATGTAAATCTGTACCCATATACCATCGTGTTTCCTACTCTCAAAAGTTATGTATAACAATGTAAATGGAATCCTATAATTTTGCCACTAAAATGCTTTTTTCACATTCAATATAGTCTTTCTAACCATTGTTTTATCCTTTACTTCACATTCCATCTCTAATGTTTTATCCTTTACTTTACATTTCATCTCTAATGTTTTATTGATAACTTATATATAAATAAAAAAATATAATTAAAAGTAACTATATTAAATTTAATCATATTAATATTATTTTTTTTATAAAACAATTATATATAATAATAATAATAAAACAAGTATATATAATAATTATTATTATTTTTAAGGTCAAAGACATTAAATTAGTGTATGAGATTTCTTCCACCCAATGATTTTATTGGTAAAGTTTATGGAGATATACATACCCTACTCCTTTTATAACCTTTTAGGAAGAAACACATGTTCTTAATTATTAGACCCACTCAAGCTATATTACTCGAGTGTTATCAATATTACTTTGTTGAAACACAATTATGGTAATGTCCTACAATTTAAATGTGTTTTCTATTGTGCATTGTTTTATAAAGAGTGTTTTCTCTTATGCATTGTTTATAAATGTGTTTTCACCTGTGCATTGTTTTATAAAGAGTGTGGGTGAAGGATTTTTTAAATATATTTTATTTGCATTATATTTAATATTTAGAAAATTGTGTATTTTTAACAAAGTATTGATAAAGTTTTATTTTTGGGAATTTATTTTAGTATCCAAAAAATTAATAATAAAAAAATATTTGTAATTTTTTTTTATCTAAAAATTTATGTTAAAGTTTTTTAATATACATATAAAAATTAAAAAACTATTCAAATTGATACATTGTTAATTTTTTTAAAGTAAGTTCTGTATATATTGCCTTCTATGAAAACTTGTTACAAAGAGATCATTGTTCATTGGAGTGTAGGTCACCATCACTAGAAACCGACTCTGCTTTAGTTGATTGTCCAAAATTATACTTCCTATGAGACCAGAAGAATAGACATTGCCAAGTGACATTGATGATATATAGATGATTTGACATAGCTAATGGCATCCAACATACACAAAAGGACTAGACCAATGACATGTAGACTAACCTTAAGACTGATAATAATTGTGCAAAAGAGACCCATATGAAAAATTGAATGACCAAACCCAAAGAAGAACCTGATGACCCTCAAGTCTGGCACCATTTTTGTTCAGGATGAAGTAGGATAGGCATTGTTGCCTCCGCTATCACAAGGGAATTCATGAATTCTCGAGTGAAATTGAAGTGTGTGGCTAAGGCTAGACATTTTTCCAAAAGTTTAATGTGAAATTTAACATAAAATGCCTCGTTGCGAAGCTCGAAGGCCTGTTGTTGGAGTGTGGATAATGCGTCGAATATGCATTGGGAATCCTCTGCATTGTTGTCATTCCTCATTCTTGCATTTGACATTGCCAGAGAGTTCTTCATTGAGTTTCTCGTGAAGTGGGCTCCATGACTACTCCTAGTGGAATTGCTATGGGGACTAGGAGGTGGGCTCTACTACGAAGTTGAGCCCGAAAAATATTTCAGGGTGTAGTGAAGGAAGAACCCATGCCTTTTAAACCATTCTACTTTGCAACCCCAACCTCCCGGGGTGTGTCCTCTTTCCTGTTGTTGTTCCCTGCTCAAATTACAAGTGAGAGACCTCGACTGCTTCCCATTAAAGTTCTTCTTATCCATGCCTTTGACCAAGGAGATAGGTCGACCCACTAGAATATGAACTCCTCTTCCATGCTTTGGGAGGTCCCTTTGCCACGACATGATTTCTACAGTTTTGGTAGGATTCTTGTTAGAAAAAATCCAGACCCACTCTCGGAGATGAAGAGCCCAAACCTCCAACTTCTTCTTGTGATAGTGGTCAACTAGGTAGAGGCCGATGATAGAATGAAATTGTTTCCATATCCTAGGCTAGTTTAAGTGTTTTTCCCTCGCTTGCATCATGGCCATTATGAGGTCATTAAAATGCAAGTACCAATCATTAAGGTTTCCAATCGCCTCCATGCAGGCCTACAACATTTCGATGTTACCAAATCTCATCAAATGCGATGAACCCTGTGTGATATGACTCTGCTTTTTCCAGACACTTCCACCTAGGTCACCGATGCAAGGATCAAGGAGCCAGGTGTCTGGTGGATTCAATGCTTGGTGGCTATTAATGTGAGCAATGAAGTTTGTATCAGCCCATCCAGGGTGGAGTCTACCAATTGTGCCAGAGAAATGAATTCCAGGAGAATAGGATGGTTGTTGCGTAGAGAGGAAATACATAGTAGATCCCATTCTATCATGTGAACCTCGATATTGGCTATCTTATCTACCTCCTTATTGGCTTATCGATATGTGAAGGAATTAGAACTTGGTGAGGTCGAATGATAGAGTGAAGAAATTCCAAGATATGAAGAAGCCTCTTTCTCGGGGAAATTTTCTCTGGTGAGTTTCCATGGAGGAGCTTGGAGATCATATTGATAATTATCTGGGAGTCCCCTTCGATTACTATCTAGTTGTGACCATTTTATTGGGATAGAAGGAGACCCTTGGTGAGGTCCCAGAGCTCTATTGCATTATTTGAGTCATATCCAAGACTTCTGACTAATATGTGTAGAATAGATCCCTGCTCATCCTTGATAACTAGGCCAAAGATATCTAGACTAGTATTTCCTTTTGACGCTCCATCAAAGTTGAGTTTGATAAAACCTAGTGGAGAATGAGTTCATTGATTGGGACTCGTCCCAAGAAGAGAATTCTCGTTGGATGGGGAAACTGATGGACTTATTCGAAGGTTCCAACCCTGTAGGATTTCCTTCTCATTATAATCACATGATAGGTCTTATTTTGTCTAGTTAGTCTCTTGTATGGTCTCAAAGATGCTCTTCCTAATAAGGAGCCAAAATTCCTCCCAATTTTGTGTTTTGGAGAGAAATATTCTTTGATTGCACTCTTTCAATACCTTCCAAAGGATAGTTCCAGGGAGAAGTTGCAAGATGCAGTTGAGAATAGGATTCTTGAAAGCATTGGTCTGCCAACCAACAAGTGTGATGCAGATTCCTTCTCGATTTCTTTCAGATGTGTGCATCATGAGGGCTCCTTGGTCCCATATATGAGAATTGAAGGTACATTGATTTAGGAGGTGCTCATGAGTTTCCTTTGATTCTAGGAATAGGTGACACATGGAGGGGCCTATAAATCCTCTTTTCATTAGGTTATCCCAAGTGAGAATGCTCTTATGCTCGACAAGCCAAAGAAAGGTGTTGATCTTTGTCCATAGCTTGGATTCCCAAATGTTGATCCAGATGGGATTTTTTAGGAACTCAGAGAAGTCAGATTTTAGGCCATACACCTCTTTAATTGTGAAATTTCCATTAGGGGAATGTCCCCAGTAGAGTATGTTTGGTCCATGCTTAATTTTGATCTTGGGAATTAGTTCCTATGCTTGCCATTGTTCCAATGCCTAGGAGTTTGTATGTTCTAATTTTTCTTATTCAGTTTTCCATCTCCTCCATGTGTCTTGTTAATTCCCTAGACTCCAGAAGTTCGCTACCATTTTGAGTCCTACGCTGTCTGTGTGAGGCCTGAGAATTTCGTGCCATTTTTGATGGCTGAGAGACGGTAGTTGTTTCTAGGAGTCCATCCAAAAAAATGTTGTGGTTCCATTTCCTATTTCCCAACAAGCGTGATCTTGGACAAAGGATCTATTGTGCTCTACTATATTCCAAATGAGAGATCTGACTTGACTGTTGTTCCATATGATCAACTAGTGTTCCCACACTGTGTTGGGATATTTGTGTATCCATAATCTAGCCCATATTTTGGTATGTTTTGTGAGCCATCTCCACCATATTTTGACTCCAAGGACATAGTTGAGGGTTTGGGAGTCTCTTAATCCCAATCCCCCTACTTGTTTCAGTTTATAAAATTCCTTCCAATTAACCAAGGCCCATTTGTGACATTCCTTTGTGCTTTACCAAATGATTTTTTATTGAATTCTTTTAATGGTGTTAAGAACCGAGATGGAGGTAGATAGTGTGGAGAAGATGTATATGGGAATGGCCTATAGGACTGATTTAAGTAGGATTAGGAGACTTTCCAAGTTTAAGGTTTGAAAGGTCTAGGAGCTAAGTCTTTTTTCTAGAGAGGTGAGAAGGCCCTCCTAGGAGCTATTACGCAGAGAAATATCGATGAGAGGGACTCCTAGGTAGTTGGACAAAAGGGAGGCCTTGTTGAAGCCAATGATGCAAATAATGTAGGATTGTATGGCTCTAGGGGTGTTGAGGAAGAAGATCATGGATTTTTCTTGATTGATGGTCATGCCTGAAGCCACATTGAAAACATTAATAGTTTTTTATAAGCATCTTGCTAATACTTTTCATCCTTTGTTCCAGATCTCATTGGAATTGAAATATGTTCTCGAAGGTGGTTTTATTCCAAAGCCTTAAGTGCTTCTTAAAATTTTTCATCTTTTATTGGAAGTGGTACATCAAAGATCCATGTGATATTGCTACATCCTCCCACCATTGATGATCCTACTCTTGAAATTTCGATTGAGTGAGCTAGAGTTTCTCAAAATGGAAAGGCATTTTCCTAGGTGGGCTTGCCATATCTATCCAGATCTCAATGGGGCAGTGATATGAACTCGATATAGCCAAGATGTTGGCTTCCATCATTAGTGGTTTTAAAATTAGGAAATTATCCATCCTGCATTCTCTAGGCTGAGCTCTGAATCTCCTATTAGACCATTTGAATTCCTCATTGATGCTTTCCATGTCGATTAGAACCAAATATTCAATGGTTTCTTTAAAATCTTACAAGTCTCATTCTAGCCTGCAATTACCCCCTTGTTGTTCTTCTAGCGAGGTGAGCATGTTTAAATCCTTTCCTAATATCCAATGGTGGCCTCTCGTAATTTTTCTTTAGGGTCTAAGACTTTGTAGGAAGTTTTGCTTTTATTTTTTAGTCTAGGGACCATATACGTTGGTGATGATCCCTTCTTTGTATGATCCTATTTCTCAATATTCAGTTGATAATTTTCATTCAATATTAAATAATCCCTCCAAAAGGACCCTTTCTAGATTCCACAAAATTTCCACTCCACCAGCTACCCCTCTAGAGTCAGTGTGAATGGTGTTTTCTTCTTTCCAACATTGGCCAAATATGCGTTCCGCTTCTAGACCTACACATTTGGTTTCTTGAAGGAGAAGTATATTTGGGTTATCTTCCATGATCCGAGATCAAAGAAGTGTTTTTTTACTTCATTCGTTAAAGACCCTGATGTTCCATGTGATAATATTCATGAGGAAGAGGGTGTGGGGAGGGGCGGGAAACTATCTGAGATCAATTGGATCTGGCCAAAGTTTACCATGAAGTAATTAACTATTGAGTGGACTTGCAACCATGCCTCTTTTCTTCTTTGGCATTTTTGTGCATGTCCTTGAGGGGGTCTTTATGGATTCCCATGCCCTTGCTAGCTCTAGATGTTACTCCAACTATTGATTCAATGTACACTTTGTGGACCTTTTTGAGTTGATATGGTGGTATGGTGGAGCTCATTTCGCTGATAGGATTTTTCCATATTGACCAGGTCTACCCAATTTATTTACCTCTTAGCTATTTTGATCTCCATGTCCCCTCCTTCCTCCAATGGTTTATAGCCTGATCCTTGGGTTGGTTGTGAGCTGGGTAAGATTTGTTCCAAGATGGGTTCTTCTAGGGGTTAGTTTTGGCCTTTTTTGATTGGTGTCCTTGTTGGGCATGGGTATCCTGAATAGCCTATGGTAATTGACTGAGAATGTCAAAAGAATTGTTGGTTCTTTAGGTTTTTTTATGGGTTGTTTCTTATTTCATTGGGCCATGCCTTCATTTCATTGGTATTGTCATGAACTCGTCCTTTGTCTTCTCACTATTTATTTGCTTCAGATTGCCTAAATTATTGAGAGGAAAATCCATAAACATATGGTCTTGCTCATGGAATTTACAACATCGAAAATGAATGTGTTCATAATAAATTGTTTGTCTCCATTCTTCATCCTAGTATTCCAGGTCAATTGATCCTGGCCATGGTTTGGAAATATTAATGTAAACAAAGATTCTGGCATATGATGTATACCTTCTTTGTTTGGTTGATTCTAAGGCATTGACATAGATCCCTAAGGTATTTTTGATCCCTTCTAAGATTTCCTTTAGCTAGAATTCTCGAGGATGAGATTAAAGTCAGATCCAGAATGGTGCGTGAAAGAAATCCTTAGTTCTGGGACTAAATCTCTCTATCCAATATTTTAGGAATAAACCAACTAAGTTGAAGAATTAGGGGCCTCCATCAAAAACACGCTCTCTATCTTCAATATTGTTGAAGATTACAGTGAGGAATCCCTTAAATCCCAATTGAATATCACAATTTCCTTTAGGTTTCCACCAATGTTGAATCCATTTTATTAGATCTTTCTCAGACGACCATAACACAAGAAATTTTCCAATTAGGGCGTGGTCCCTCATGTATTGTGTATTATCTCCAATCTGGATCGTATTGACTATATATCGTGGGCTTGTTGATGCTTGCAGAAGAAATTTTCCAGGCCCCCAGATTTCAGCCACTTTTAGATGGGAGGACTCAAAATCGATGTCCATATTTTTTTCTTTGCTAGATCCATCAAAAGATGTCATTGTTTTGAGGTGTGGTGAGAGGTCGAATGGTGGCCGAGCATAAATGATTTTAGGGGATAAATTTCACAAATGGGATAATTTTCCATGGTTTTCACTAAAATGATATTTGTTAATTTCCATTTTTGCTGAAAACAATTCACCCAAATTCCATAGAATAAAATTATTTTACCTTAAAAATCGCCAAAAATTTATAGAAACTATATAAAATCCTTAGAAATTTCATTTTTTTTTACAAAACTATAGCCAAAATGTTTACAATTTGAATATTAAGGACTAGTAATATTATCACATGTTTCTACATTTTAATATAAATTTCCATCCTTACAATTATCTTTACGACCGAGTGATTTTCCTCCTAGCTAAGTTAGTTGTTGTCACATTGTTGTAGGAGGGGGTTTTCACCCCTTCTTCTAGTGACACCATGAGTAGAGTCAACGCCATGTTTGGAGGGTGGATTGATAGGGATATGAGAGAAATATAATGGGTGTTGATTCGATTAGAACCAGGATGGAACCCTATAGAAACCCTAAGTCGTAGAGTCATTCCTCATCCTTCTTCATTTTCCTACATAACATATGAGATTTTACATTAGTAAATAGACACATTATTATAATCTAAAATCAATGTGTCTTATCATTTAAGCATATGAAATAAAAAAATCCCTCAACCGTCTAAATTTTTTAATTATAATGAATATTCGTTAAAATTTTCATCATCAATAATGGAGGTTTTTTGAAAATTCTATGACCCTCATACAACTAATGAATAAATAATCTCACAATCAAGAATGAATTATCCAAATATAACTAACCACCATTATAAACTTAAAAGTGTGAAAAAATAGGATATGCCATGGATTACACATGGCTAAATTGTGTTGCAAAACTAAATGAAAACCTTGATAAAAAACTATGAACATTGTTTACACATGTGAAAATTGGAAAAACCATCAAGAAATGCTAGTATATACATCCTCTGTAGACAATATTTAGTGCTTATGTAATCATTTCAACAAACCCATATAACTATGAGCATTGTTTACACATGTCCAAATTGGGAAAGCCACCCATTAATGTTGAGATATACATCTTCTATAGCTAATCTTTAGTGCTTATGTAATCATTGCAACAAACCCATATAAATTCCACCTATAGGAAGGATTTAAAATAAAGAAACTCTCAAATTTTTAGGGTTGAATGAACTTACAAATAGTGGAAAGGAAGCCATTGAAGAAAACAAAAACACAAATGAGACCCTTTTCATGATCAGAACCTGTTAACCTATTAAACCATGAAACCAAACATATTCAACAAGCAAAATGAAATTTAAACTTCAAAGGAAGATGGGTTGTACCTATCTCAGTCACGGTCAAATCATTCACTAACCAATTACAAAAATCAAGTTCCAACTCCAACACCAAAATAAGCTAGATTCATTCAATCCCCAAGCTAGGTGTAGTTAAATTGCTCAAGAAATTCGTTAAAAAATAAGGTGTGTGTAATGGCTATGCTAAACTCCCAAATAATTTGTAGAGTTCACATAAAGGAAAGAACAAGCAATGCCAAATATGAAACGACTTACCAATGGGATAGGCTATTGATACAAAGTCCTTGAAATCATTCTCTACCATCAAATCAAGCTCAATGGATCAAACTAAGCCTCATTACTCTCAAAATTATGCACATAAATTCAAAGGGAGGACAATCATTAATGTCAACTACAACAATTAACCATAAAAACATCCAAAGTGTTGTTAGCAATAATAATTTATCATAATGAAATATACCTTAGAAACAAATTCCTCATACTATATGATATGTAATGATTCAAAGTGCTCATCAAAATAATTTTGAATAAGAACCAACCATCCATCCATCATATCACTTCACCTCACCAATTCAAATTACAATCAAACAATCAAATAACATTTGATCAATGCATAAACTATGAGCCAAGAACAATAATAGGGTTCTTGAACCTTGTGCATTTAAAATCATACTTCAAGATTTCTATTACATAATATGTCAAATAATTAGAACATTTGATGTTGTAAGTATAAGTTGACTTATAATATTTTTAGTCAATTGTTTTTTCATATGCATATTACTAGAACTTACAACTATCATAAAACACCATAACAATTCAAGATTTCTATTACATAATATGTCAAATAATTAGAATAACAATTCAAGATTTCTATTACATAATATGTCAAATAATTAGAACATGTGATGTTGTAAGTATATTTTTAGTCAATTGTTTTTTCATATGCATATTATATGAAGTTACAACTATCATAAAACACCATAACAATTGCAAAGTAAACCTCACACGTGATTGTATATTCAAACATACCATAACCATTACCTTTTTCCAACCAAAGTATGCCTATAATACATCATAAAGAAAACTCATGTCCATTTCAACCCTATTCACATGAGCAAAATGATATTCATAATAGTTGTGAAAAAAAGCAAAAGATACCAAGATATCATCAAACATAACCATTGTCTTCTTCATATCTTATTCATAACCTAGAGAAAAATCATTTGATCATCATAAAGCTATTTTTCTTTCATGCATGTTAGATGGTTATCAAATATAACCATTTTATTATTAAGAGACAAATCAACTAAGATATAATCAAATATAACCATTGTCTTATTCATAACCTAGAGAAAAATCATTTGATCATCATAAAGCTATTTTCCCTTCATGCATGTATGCTTGTGGACCCTTACTTACATTTTGTTTTGAAGGAAAGATAGACATACTTAACAAAAGTGGAAACTCAATGATATGATTCATGAATTTGGATTAGGGCTCTTTAGGTTTTGGGATAAACGTTTGAAATTTAAAAAAAATGTTGACATCCTTTGCAATCATGTATATATTGAATAAAAAGGGATCAATCATGTATATGTTGAATAAAATGGGGATCAACACTATATAGAGTTTTAAAAACTTGTCAACTGATGTTTACACCATGTAAGAACGATATGCATAGATCCAATTTCATCTTACATGTTTTTTTTTAAGGTTATTGGATGCTAAATTCCTTGTCCTTTTTTATGTTTACACCATATAAGAACGATATGCATAGATCCAATTTCATCTTACATGTTTTTTAGATTATTGGAAGTTGTTGGTTAAGAAGGATTTTTTTAGTTGTATAATGGTTTTATTATTGGAAGTTGTTGGCTAAGATGGATTTTTTAAGTTGTATAATGGTTTTATTAGAAAATTTTTAAACCATTTGATTGTTTATGTTTATGGTTTTTTTTTAATATTTTAATTGTTTTCCCATGTTTAAAGAATATTTTTAAATTTTCATTTGTTTGATTGCATGATTATCAATGAAATTATTAATAATGTACTTTGTATGCTTGTAGGTTGTATCATTTTGTGTATGGCTCCAGGATGAATACCTTATGGAGATGATGATATTGACATTACATGATGATATTGACATTACATTGCTTCTTTATCTCCTTGTGGATATGGGGCACAATAGGTGGTTTGGTTGTATTTGATTTTGCTTGAACGAGTTTACTAGATCCTTCAAAGGGTCAGACTATAGTCTTGTAATCACACACTAATGCTAGTTGAATTGTAATGAAAACATTATAGTCCCATAAACACACTGATGTACAACTCTATCACGACCAACCATACCCTAAATGTTTAAATCCCTACATGTTTAGTCGTATGGAGAGCTATATTTATTCTCCTCCATAACAAAGTGTCATGTTAAATTTGTTGATGTTTGGACAACATCGGGAAGACATTCTCTTAGAATAATAATTAATAATATAATTATTGATTATTAAATATCATATATAATAAGTAAATGACAATAATAAATAGTTATTGATTATTAAAGGGACACATCCTTTCATGGATGGTCACCATATGTTCCCTATATATGGAACACTCTCATTGTAATAATATATCCATCATATATTGTATGAAGAAAAATCAACATGGTATCAAGGCAGGATTGGGTTAACTCTCATAGGAGGGCCTAGTATCCTGAAAGAAAGTTGCTTTTATTTTATTTTTAGGAAACGAGGTGCCCATCAATTTAAATTTTTGTTGGTGAGCATATATACATGTGAAAAGGTGTGAGAATTGTTGATTTCAACCAATTTCAAGAAACCATACCTACTAATGTGGTATGTCTTGGCCTTTCAAGACATGGAAGAAAATATCTGGCAAAATCTTCCCGACGATATGTTGTTTATGATTTTGGCAAGGTTTCCCCTTCGGGTTCTTGTGAATCTGAAGAGTGTGTGTAAACAAAGAAATTATCTTCTATAGTCATCGATGGGTAACCCTCTGCAAATAATGGATTCAAACTTGCCATTTCATTTCCTTCCTGGCTTTTTCGTGCAACTAAATTGGGGTCACGAACATGATGTGGAAACTTGGGTTATAGAATGAAATGGTTCACAAATTTACAAAGTTCCTTTGCATATAGCAATTGGGGATGTTAGCAAAAGCCTCTTGTGCAACATTTGTGTACCACATGCTTACTTAAGTAATCCATCTATAGGGACTTAGAGACGCCTCACCCTCCCTTCTCGTGAAGGTCAAGTTCCTGTATATTTGTTTTTCCATATGATGTAATTTGATGTTTCTACCAGGAGTTACACAATCATAGTGGGCGAACATAATTATGATGATTGACCCGGGGGATTAATAAAATAGTCATGGAGATTTATGACTCAGAATCTGATGCATGGACTAGTTTCTACCCCTATGCCCTGCTATGTATCACCTCACATCTCGAGTATTCATTCTCAATGAAAGTTTTGATGGCGTGTTATCTGGGGTGAATCCATTTACCGCTTGGTAGTATTCACAGTTGAAGATAGGACTTGGAAAGTAATGTGAATGTCGCAGGTATGTAACCACCAGTTAGATTTAGATGGATTCAATATCCATGGATAGTTGGTAATTTGGGGAAAAATGTAATGAAATAAAATATAATTGTCAGTCGAACTTTCCCCTATAGCGCTTACCGTACTATAATGTTCCAACACTTTTGATATTTTAAAGCATAGATGATATCTGTGTTTGATTCCATGTGAAGGTTATCGTTAGAGTGAACGTGAGCCCAACCACCTAAAGACTCACTTTGAGTGTGTGTGGACTTGTAACTGTTGGATTACTGAGAGGGGGGGTGAATCAGTAATAGATCAATTTAATCCCTTTTAACCATATAATCCAAGTGCTATATCAATGAAGCATTATTATCCAAGAACTGCAGAGTAAATAAGCAATGAACAAATGAACAATCATACACATACACAGTACACCAGTGTTTTACGTGGAAACCCAAATCGGGAGAAAACCATAGAATGCTTTTTCTTATATGTCTTCAAGAATTAC
>ML779349.1:365583-376420 GCA_009831015.1 Picea engelmannii
TCCATATTTACTTCTTATAAACCATGAAAAAACAATAATGAGTCATATTTACATCAAACACTATTGGGTCCATTACCCAAAACTTTGTGCTACGGGTCTTTCTTCAAGGGTTGACATCAATGACAACCAACCTTAATCAACAGTAACGTCCCCGACCACCCAGTCTGGGTCATGATACATGAGAGAACACTTTTCTTCTCTCTTCGGAACATACTGTAACATACACAGTATCCAACTGAGCTATGCCACACAATTTTTCTTCGAACTGCATGCAATTAAAACATATACACACAGAACTCTTGCGGAAATTTATATACAAAACGTAAACGTACAAATACATAATGTAAATACATAGATTCATACGAAAATGGTAGTAAACATATACATGCAACATACATAGACAATACCCATAAATATAAACACAATTATACTCCACACATATGATAAACCCATAAAAATAAACACGTAAATAATAATGCATCATGTAAATTTATTACACAATTGACACTTAACTTGGTAATAATATCACCAACTATGTGCAGACCTTCCACGAACCTCCCATCCTTAGACCACACTACTCATCACTCTCAGCAGTGGGTCACCCACAAATTGGGACTAAAATCCACTCAAGTAAAGGGATTCCTAACCAAGCCAATGGCTCATAGACAATAGGAAAGACTTCATCACATGTGTCAACTCAAACTAACAACCTATAGTCCCTCATTGCCGACATGTTTGTGCCACCCCAGGAAGTGTGCCCCTTCTCTTCTCAACAGTCCTTTGGCTACCCCACTTCCTTTCCAGGCTTCAGTAACAGGCTGGACAGGAAGTCTCCGAACCCTGTAGCTGTAGTTTAGCACCTTCAGGAATTGATTCCCAATAATTTTCTCAACCAGAGAGAAATTTCTCACGGGTCTAACAACCCGCCTCTTCAATATCCCATGGGCTTGACAACCCGCTTCTTCAGTCTAGATCCCAAGCTAACTAGCTACACAAACAGGTATGGCTATGGGTACAAGTTCATGTACAGTGAAAAAAAGGTATGGAGGTCAACTGATTGAGTGAGTGAGAAGCTCATGGAATGGTTGCATGCCTGATCGAATGATCAAAGGAATGATGGATGAATCCTAGAAAATGAACTAAGTCCCAACAATATGTATGCATGTCCCCAACTTGACAATTTTCATGTTGGGAGCTACTTTGGCCCACTTGTCCCCATCCTTAGAACTTAGGAAAAAATAATTATCCATACTTTATGTTTTAAGAAATATTAATATAATATTCCTTTTTGGTTTAAGCTTCCTAGCTTATCCCCTTTTCCTTAACTTTTATCCCTCCCTTTCCCTAACCAATGGAGTTTAGTCCCCCATAGTCTTTTATCGTGGTCGGTCTGCATGCAACGATGAATTTATATTAATGATGAGACATATACAAAAATAGGCGCACTAGACTTTAACATCTAGGCTCTCTGGCCTAATTCAAAACATAATCATCCCAGCTTATAATAATTGGCTCACCAGCCTATAAACACAACATGTACAGAAAGGCTTCCTGGCCTCAAAATCGTGTGCACTTAAGTTGTTGTGCACAATATCCTGGAATATGCACACTTCATCATTTTACTGTGCAGTACATGCACACACTGTGCCATGAAAGGTGCATAAAAAATGATATCAAACAACTCACCAGATTAAGTACATTTGCATTTACATTTTCAATTGGGTTCATCCTAGGGATATTAAAATTCCCTCCTCAGTGCATCATGTACATATATACAACACAATTTTCAAAAATCCTCAAAAATATGTGGGTATTCTGTCCACATTGCATCCTCATGCTCCCAAGTAGCATCCTTAGGACTGTACCAGGTCCATTGGACCTTTACAATCTCTATGGCTCTATTCCAGAGTTGTTTGATTTTCCGGTCCAGAATGCATACCGGATGCACTTGGAAAGTGCCTTCTTGCTCCACCTAAATCACATTCCAATCAATAACATGATTATCATCAAGTATATATTTCTTGAGAAATGATACATGGACTACATTATGAACAAACATAAATGCAGACAATGCAATCATATGAGCCACTAGACCAATCCTCTCTAGGATTTCAAATGTCCCACAATAGCGAATTGCCAACTTTGAACAATTTCCCAACTTCAGGGAACTTCTGTTGGCCTTCACTTTCAAGAACACATTGTCCCCAACTTTAAATTCCCTATGAGTTCTGCCCTTATCAACATATCTTTTCAGCCTTTCTTGGGAAGCCTTTAAATTTTGTTTTATTTTTAACATTTTCTCCTCCATTTCCCTGATTAAATCTGGCCCAACCCCTGCTCTATTTACTAGGTTGTCCCAACTTATCAATGTGTTTCACTTTCTACCATAAAGTGCCTCAAATGGGCTCATCTTTAGAGATGTTTGGTACCCATTGTTATAAGCAAATTCTACCAAGTGTAGGTAGTTTTCCCATTTTGATGGTTTATCCATCACATACATCCTCAACATATCTTCAATCACTTGATTCACCCTCTTTGTTTTTCCATCTAATTTTGGATGATAAGTTGTGCTAAAATTCAAATTTGTTCCAAATCCATTAAATAATCCTTTCCAAAATTTTGAGGTAAATTTTGGATCTTTGTCAGACACAATTGTCTTGGGTATGCCATGCAATCGAGCAATTTCCCTCATATAAAAACCAACAATGTTGGCTTCCTTGTGAGTGATCTTAAATAGAATAGAATGGGCATCTTTAGTAATCTTATCCACCACTACCATGATATAATCATGTTGCTTGCTTGTTCTAGGTAGTTTGGTGATGAAATCCATTATTATAACTTCCCATTTCCACTCAGAAATGGGTATTGGATGTAGCAAACCAGCTGGGTGTCTATGCTTAACCTTTATCTTTTGACATTCCAAACATTTGTTAATAAAATCCGCAACTTCTTTCTTCATGCTTGGCCAATAGTGTTGGCTCTTGACAACTGTAATAGTTTTCTGATAACCTGGGTGCCCAACATAAGGTAAATTATGCATTTCTCTCAATATCAGACTTTTAAATTCATGAGAATTTGGTACATAAATTATGCCCCTGTACATGAGAATTTCATAATTATCTAGCTTATATTCCTCAATTTTTTGCTGTGAAATACCTTGCTGTAATTTTGCCACTAATTTCTTGTATTGCAAATCTGATTTGGCAACCTCTATAATTCTGTATTTCAAATATAATTGGTACATGCTAATGGTTGTAGCATAAATTCATGCACTCTTCTGCTGAGAGCATCAACCACTTTTTTCTCTTTCCCCTTGATATAATTTATATCAAAGTCATATTCACTTAGAAATTTTAACCATCTGCTTTTCCTAGAATTTAGAGTTGGCTAATCAAATAAATATTTCACACCATTATGGTCTATCCTCTGCTCAAACCTTTTCCTCATGAGGTAGTGTCTCCATTTCCTCAAGGAATGCACTATGGCTGCCAACTCCAAATCATGAGTGGCATAGTGTCTTTCATGCTCCTTCAACTTCCTTGATTCATAACATATAACAAACCCATTTTGAGTGAGGACTCCACCAAGTCCTTATTTACATGCATCTGTGCATACAATGAAGCCTTCATTTGGGTCTGCAATCCTTAGTATTGGAGCACTTGTTAATAACTATTTCAAGTGTTGGAAAATCCTTTCACAATTCAATGTCCACTGAAACTTCACACCCTTCTTTTTTAAGGAAGTGATTGGGTGTGCAATATTTGAGAATCCTTCAATAAATATTCTATAGTAGCCTGCAAGACCCATGAATGATCTGACCTCTATCACATTCTTTGGCGCTGACCATTCTATAATGGATTCTATCTTTTCAGGATCCACTGCTATCCCATCCTTTGAAATGATATGTCCCAAATAATGATTTTGCTTATGTTAAAATGAGCACTTGCTCAATTTGGCATACAACTGATGTTCCCTTAATACTTGCAACACCATCCTCAAATGATGATCATGCTCTTCTTCTGACTTGGAATACACAAGGATGTCATCCAAAAAGACAATGACAAACTTGTCTAAATAATCTCGGAAAAAACCATTCATTAAGCACATGAAAATAACTTGTTCATTTGAAAACCAAAATGGAACCACCATGAAATCATAATGACCATACCTTGTATGGAAGGCGATATTGCTGATATCTTGTTCCTTAATCCTTACCTGAGATCTATCTTTGAAAATATATTTGCATCCTTCAATTGATCAAAGAGATCATCAATCCTTGGCAGAGGATACTTGTTCTTTACAATCACTTTATTCAACTGTATGAAATCGATGCACAATATTAATGTCCCATCTTTATTCTTCACAAACAAGACCGAGGCACACCAAGGTGACACACTTGGGCGTATATACCCCTTCTTCATAAGTTCTTCAAGATGCATTTGCAACTCCTTCAATTCTAGTGTACTCATTATGTAAGGAGTCTTTGACACTGGAGCTGCTCCAGGCATTAAATTTATAGAGAAATCACTATCTCTCTTTGGGGGTAGTCCTGGTACCTCCTTGAACACATCTTAAAACGCTTCCAAGACTGCATGATCTTCCAAATTTGGCACCTTATCTTTAGGTGTGTCTTCCATATGAGTTGCAAATATTTGACAACCTTTCCTGTAACTTTTCTTCAGCTGCAATGCTGAAATTTCTCTGATGGTTACTGCCCTGGGAATTCCATGCACTTTCCTTAGACTCTCTTCCTCATCCAAGCAATTAAATTCCTTATTATGTCAGTCTAGGATAGCATGATGCTGGTCCAACCAATCCATCCCAATTAGAAAGTCATAGGAACCTAAAGGAAAGATGTTCAAATATGCCTTGATGTTCAGTCCATTCATGTCCATAAGACATGACTTAACCATCTCATTAACTTTTCTTTTGGCTTCAGTAGCCAGTTGCACCAACCAAGACTTTCCATGCTTGCTTCTTGGAAAATGCAAATTTTCCACCATCTTAGGATCTATATAACTATGACTAGATCCTGAATCAATTAAAATAAAAATGGTTTGGTTGTTGATCATACCTTCCACTTCAATCATATGTGACTGATACTCTACTTTCTTGTTTTCCAGGGCTACATAAATCCTTGGTACATTTCTTCCCATGTCCTCCACTGTTTCATCTTGTTCTACATTGTGAACAGTTCTCACTTTTTCACCTCTATGTAGACAATCTCTAAACATATGATTTCCTTTACAACCCCAACATTGAATAGGTGGTTGCCTTGGCCTTTGACCCCCTGTCTCAATCATTCTAGGTTCTCTAGAAGTTGGTTGTCCTTGAGTATTATTTTTGAAGAATGGTGGCTTATCTCCCTTCTTCCTCTGATCCATGTTGAACTTCTTTTTGTCTTCCCAATATTTTTGGAAAGTTGGCCTTGATTTTTTCTGATCATATAGGCATTTAGCTCGCCTTATGGTCTCCTCCAACATATTTGGATCATCATACTGTATTTTTTCACTGATGAATGATGGAAATCCACTCAAATACCTTTGAATTTTAAATGTCTCATCCTTGATGAAAGAAACATACTTCAGTAGTTCTAAAAACCTTCTTTCATATTCATCAATGGTCATACTCCCAATATTGAATTCAAAGAACTCTTTCATTTTCTGGTCATAATATCTATTAGTCAAGTATTTCTTCTCAAAATTCTTCTTGAATTCCCTCCAAGTAACACTTTTCTCTTTAATGTGTTGCACCTGCACAATCTGATCCCACCACATGGATGCCTTTCCCTTGAGTTGATAGATAACAATTCTACCTTCTGCATGAGAAGAATAATTATGCAATTGAAAATACTTTCTCATGCCCAAAAACCATGTCTCTGCATCTTCATCCTTCTTGTGCTCACCATCAAATGTAGGAGGTTTGATTTTGTTCATTTCTCCTCGTAGCTCATCCACCCCATACCTCCTATGCTTAATGACAGGGGATGGACTTGAGATGCTATGTTCCTTCTTATTGGAATGCCTTAGGGAGTGATGGTGATGTCTAATAACACTTCTTGTTCTTATTTTCTTATCAGGATACTTGCAACTTCCTAATTTTCTTGAGCCACTCTCCTTATCCAATTTATTTTATATTCTATTCAAGATCTGCATTAACTTCATGTTGAAGTCATCCTGCTACTCCCTAGCTCTCAAAATCATTTCATTATCATCTTTATGTCTTTGGACATCCTTCTGAAAAAAATTCATGGTCTCTACCATATTCATGTTTTTATCCCTTCCTTCTCCATGTCCATTGGAGTTTGTTCCTTCAATGCCCAAATGGACATCCATCCCTCTAATCTCAACCTCCTGAATGTAAGTCCCTTGTGCCTCTTCCATTAATCTGGGCTCTATGTTTATATTGATATGATCTGGTTGTTGTTAACTCTGCAAAATGTGCAACCAACAAAACTTTGTCAGGCTAACTGTTTCAACAACTTATGAAAATTATGAACCATTCTGGTTCAATAATATATCATAAATCTTTCTTTTGGTTTCCTAAAAAATTGAATGCTCGAATCAAATTTCTAGGTGAATAATTATATTCTACCATCCAATACCTTTCCAATGCCTACTCCCATGCTCAATTCCGAGTCTTGATCAGAAATTTATGGTTATTTGAAAATTTCCCATTAATTTTTCTGTTCACACATCAACTTGGCACAATTCTACGTTGTAATTATGCATTTTTGCACCTACTCCATTGGAGTTTTTGTAGGATCTCAGTTGGGTTTCTTCATATACATCTTATGGATACTTTTTCCAAGTTTCACCTTTTTCTGGGTTCCACGCTGCTAGTTATAGCCTGTTGAAGTTCTAGGCCAATTCTTGTTTTTGGTGTGGAATGCTACATGTACCTTCTTTTCCATATTAAACAATTTTAACATGCCCATAAATTTAATTAAGCTCTAGGAATATCTTATATGGTTCAATATATTTCCATTGATTTCTCCTACACCTCAATATGATTCCAGAGAAGAAAGTTATGGCTCTTTGAAGTTAGATGGGTCTTAAAATTTACCCTCCACTGTTTGTGCTGTAACTTTCTCATAAAAGTTTCGTTTGACGAATGGTTTACACCATTAGAAATATATTTTCGAGATCTTTTATTTGAGTTGAAAATATAGAGTGTGCCTTGGCACACTCCGTTCTTGTGGTTTTTGAGTAGCTAAAAAATATTTTTGACGTTCGAACAGTATAAAATGTCGTGAAAATTCACTGGTTTTTTGTTGTCATTCACCCTCCAAATGATTTTGCGCGCACAAATTTCAACCTGTAAAACCATATTCACCATGCGAAGAAAAAAAAAAGGTAATTCATTCTCCACGCATCCATAAATATCGTGGATCACTTCTCTGTCGTGCCAATAACTGGAGTGCACTACTTTTGTGTCGAGCGCCAATATCCACCGTGCATAACTTTGGTTCTTGTACTATTACCCATTGCACGCAATTTTTGTATCGCGCGCTAATATCCACAGACATTTCAGTCTATGCATTGCACCATGCCAAAGTTCAGTACGCCCCCACTGCACACCAATTGTCTACGTGCACCATTAACTACATTGTCGCGTGACAACTTATACTCATATTGCACGTGTACCAACCAAACTCCTCTGCGCTCAACTAATACTGTGCACACCATGCGCATCATTATTATGTGTGTGCACACCGCACAATGCTAAATTTAGCACGTGCAACCGCACGCCAACATTTTTCCGCGCGGCGCCAAAATTTAGCGCACGCACCCTCACACCAACATTTTTCCGCGTAGTACCAAAATTTAGTTCGCGCAATCGCACACCAACCTTTTTTTGCATGGTGCCAAAATTTAGTGCGCTCACCTGTGCACATACATTTTTATGCGCATCAATTCGTCGTGAATTCCGCTGCAGAAATTGGGGATTTTTCTTAACCTTTTGCCAAAGTTTTACCATAGACATTCGACAACTATGAAATTTGTTCAATTTCACCCTGATAACACCAGTTCAACCTCTGCAACAACAAATCGTTGTGAGTTGACATCTCTGGAATGAATTTTTCCCAAACTCCATTCATGAATTGACAATTTTAATTACTAATCCTGCTCCATGTATCATGACTTCACTGACATCAAATTCGACCAATTGCAGGTCCGAATTTGTTAGAACATATATTAAATCAATAATATCTCACCACTTGGCCGAATTTCTTGATTTTCTCAATGAATTTAACAATAGAAATTGGGGCTTTTTCCCAATTTCACCCAATTGCTGTTACTTTTTTACCATGGACGCTCTACAACTGAAATTTCGTCACTTCGAAATAAATCCTCTATGACATTTCGATTCAAATCCAACTTGCTCAATCCATCCAGGCTCAATGTTGAAAACCGAAGCTCTGATACCATATTGTAACATCCCCGGGTACCCATGTCGGGCCACGATACACAAGATAACACTTTTCTTCTCTCCGTGGAACATACTATAACATACCCAGTATCCAACTGAGCCATGCCACACAAATTTTCTTCGAGCTGCATGCAATTAAAACATAGACACACAAAACTCTTGCAGAAATTTATATACAAAACGTAAACATACAAATACATACTGTAAATACACAACTTCACATGGAAATGACAATAAACATATACATGCAACATACACAAGAAATACCCATAAATATAAACACAGTTATACTCCACACATATGATAAACACATAAATAATAATGGAACATGTAAATTTATTACATAGTTGACACTTATCTTGGTAGTATTATCACAAACTACATGCAAACCTTCCACGAAACTCCCAGCCTTAGGCCACACCGCTCATCACTCTTAGCAATGGGCCACCCCCGAGCTGGGACTAAACTCCACCAGGGTAAAGGGATTACTAACCAGGTTAATGGCTCATAGACAATAGGCAAGACTCCGTCACAGGTGTCAACTCAAACTAAAAACCTACAATCCCTCATTCCCCACATGCCTGTCCCACCCCAGGAAGTGTGCCCCTTCTCTGCTCAACAATCCTTCGGCTACACCACTTCCTTTCTGAGCTTCAACAATAGGCTAGACAAGAAGTCTCTGAGCCATGTAGTTGTAGTTTAGCACCTTCAAGAATCAATTCCCAACAATTCTCTCAACCAGAGAGAAATTGATCATGGGCCTGACAACCCGCCTCTTCAATATCCCATGGAACCTGCTTCTTCAGTCCAGCTCCCAAGCTAACCAAATACACAAATATATATGGCTATGGGTACAAGTTCAAGTACAGTGACAGGAAGGTATGGAGGTCAACTGAGTGAGTGAGTGAGAAGTTCAACTAACTGAGTGAGTGAGAAGGTCAACTAACTGAGTGAGTGAGAAGCTCTTGGAATGGTTACATGCCTGATCGAATGATCGAAGGAATGATGGATAAATCCTCGAAAATGAACTAAGTCCCAACAATATGTATGCATGTCCCCAACTTGACAATTGTCATATTGGGAGCTACTTTGGACCACTTGTCCCCATCCTTAGAACTTAGGATAAAATAATTATCCATACTTTATGTTTTAAGAAATACTAATAAAATATTACTTTTTGGCTTAAACTTCCTAGCTTATACCCTTTTCCTTAAATTTTATCCCTCCCTTTCCCTAACTAGTGGAGTTTAGTCCCCCATACTCTTTTATTGTGGTCGGTCTGCACACAACGATGAATTTTGTTAAGCCCTAATATCGGCTCATTACCCATTAATTGGGGCATATTAGATTAGTAATGTTATTTTATTTGTGTCGGATTTAGGCCATTAGTTGTAATTTAGATTAGTAATGTTATTTTATTTATGTCAGCTTTAGGCCATTAGTTGTAATTATACCTCCTAGTCTCCTATATATACCAAGGCGACATTTTCATTTTGAATCATCTTGTACTTGAACATTTAAGTGGGGTAAAAGGAGGTTGCCCCCTTGAAGAGGCTTATTATCTGAAATTATCTCTTTTTCAAGGCATTGAGTACTTTTCCTAAGGTTTTTCTATGCTATATTGATGTTTGGTTCTTAACATATGGTATCAGAGCTCAAGGTCTTGGGGTTTCGCTGCTACATCTGAGACATCGTGGAATTTTAGCTATAACTTTTTTTCTACAACATTTCAGAAGGAACAGATTGGAGGGTATTTAGAAGACGGATAAAGGTACGTTGGGTTCACAATTTAGCTCCTGAGGCCTTATAATTTCGAAGATACAACCTATACAAGATAGGGTTCTGTAATCATCCTGAAATGAGTCATTGTGTAATTTTCGCTATAAAACATTTTCTGTAACATTTCAGACCTTGAACTTCATAGGCCACTTACAAAAATTAGTAGTGTATCTTTGGTAAAAATTTCAGCTTCTGGGTCATCTTAAATTTGTCGATACACCCTGTGTAAGATAGGGTATCTGACTAGCCCTATTGACTAGTCTCAAGATGGTGTTCCAGGTAAAACAATCATAACTTCTTCCTAGAGTATCCAAATTGAGTGGGACTGGTTGCATTGGATCATGGACAGTATGTATTATTTTGGGTGCAAGTTTCAGAATTTGATATCAATTATTTTGTGCAGGGAACACTATACAAGTGAGATCTCGAGGAAAGGCCAAAAATCAACAAGTTGTAGGGAAGTTACCGTAAATTCCACTTATCACATCCAATTTTGATCAGACCTGTGGCATTGTAGAGAAGAAATATCAGAGAAATACATAAGAGAAAGTTTCATACCCAGAAGGGCCAAAAATTGGGAGATACAACAGAAGAAATATTGTCTAGCAGAACCACCTCAAAATCA
>ML779349.1:380808-394262 GCA_009831015.1 Picea engelmannii
TCATTTTGAATCATCTTGTACTTGAACATTTAAGTGGGGTAAAAGGAGGTTGCCCCCTCGAAGAGGCTTATTATCTGAAATTATCTCTTTTTCAAGGCGTTGAGTACTTTTCCTAAGGTTTTTCTATGCTATATTGATGTTTGATTCTTAACAAATTTATATTAATGATGAGACATATACAAAAATAGGCGCACTGGTCTTTAACATCTAGGCTCTCTGGCCTAATTCAAAACATAAGCATCCCAACTTATAATAACTAGCTCACCAGTCTATAAACACAACATGTACTTAAGTTGATGCACACAATATTCTGGAATGTGCACACTTCATCGTTTTACTACACAGTACATGTGCCCACTATTCTATGAAAGGTGCATACAAAATGATATCAAACAACTCACCAGCTTAAGTACATTTGCATTTACATTTACAATTGGGTTCATTGTAGGGATATTACAGCACCCCACCACGTGTAGTATGTGGGTCTGCTTCAAGTCTAAGCACTATGTGAAATCTATTTGAGGGTGTGAGTGAATATTATAAATAATAAAGGTTATGTGGATGGATTACTGAGAATTGAAGCACGATTTTGTTGAGATGAGGGCTCCACCAAATATGCACTGAGAGGAGTTGGGACAAATTCATTTCAACTAGAGTTTGGAACCAAGACATTGGTTCCATGAGGAAAGCTCGATATGTCTTGGAGACATTGGTTAAATGAGAGAACCATGATATGTCCTAGAGATGTTTGAGGCAACATCATGAGACATTATCCTCAGAGGATCTTGTATGGACTAGTAAGAGAATATGTGGAATTCATCCTGCTGATGTGCCTTAGATGGTGACACAGATCCCCCACCTCAGCAGGGTCTGCGCGACCTCCCGGTCTAGTATCGTTCTTAAATCTCTGAGCTAAGTCATTTCTTTCGATTCCCTACTAGAACCACCATGAAACTATTCCGCAGGTTCTTCTGAAATTACACCTGCACGGACAAGCAATGGGCATGAGTTCCCTCCACGTGACCACATGCTGTGACCAGGATCCAAATCAAAAGGTGCTTCATGACCTTCGCACTTTGCGACTTCGGGTCTCACAATGTTTGTTTTCTTATCCGTCAGAAACCTGAACTAGCGAGTTCCACCTGTGTCATATCAACGGTCCACAATCCCCATGATCTGATGGTCCTACTTTCCACTTCACGTATCAGGACTTCGCACTTTGTGAAGTTGGAATATGACTTCCCTCTTCCTCCCAACTCCTCATTCTCGATTCTCTGAACTCTACTAGTGTTAGATCAACGATCCACAACCTTAAGTGATCCGACGACCCATATCCTTTCTTTGCAAATCGAGACTTTGTGTCTCGAGGGTTTGGACAATGGATTCCTTCTTTCTTCAAACTCCCAAGCTCTGAAATCTCTAGTCAGATGGTAGGTCCTCTCTCCATATGACCTCGGCTATGACCCTAGGCTTAATATCTTGGGTGCTTCACGACTTCGGGTTTTGTGTTATCTACACCCCCTCCTTGCTGATCTCCCGAGGCCCTAGTCCTCGAACTCTTGGATCTGCTTCAACCTGTCCCATTGACAATAGACGGTTCCGATGATTTCATAACTTGAGACTTCGCAAATTCCTCTCTCCAATGCACTTTCAAATGGTTTTAAACCTCGTGCACTTCCTCTGGATCCAACGAATTTTGGTCCATGCGCTCCCACATCCAATGGCTAAGATATTTTCTCCTATGTGTTGCTCCTGGGTTTCTGGACATGATATTCAATGACCCAGATCTGTTCCTCTGCAGTTGACCTAACGACTATTGTCGCTCATCCTCCTGAGCTTTAAATTTCTTCCAACTTTGGAAGAATTCAAATGTTTCAAAGGCCTCAACCTTTGATTGCTGAGCCCAACTACTTGGGTCTCATCTGCTTTCTGAAGACACTGTCTCTCCTGAGCTTGTGAACTGGCTCAGATATCCAAAGGGTCTCGCCCTTCCTTTTCCTTATAATATTTCCAGTGCCTTCCTGGCACACTTTGCGATCTACCTCCTCAACTTTCGAACTTGAAACAAGTTTGCTCCTCTGCACACTCCTTGTGCTCCGACTAGCCTTCAGATGGTTGTCTTTCAACACTTCATCCAAGTGTTGGCCTGGTGCACTCCTTGTACAGGTCTTCATCCAGAGTAGTCAGTAACTCTATGAGTGTATCTCCTTCACACTCCTCTTCCCTCTAAACTCAAACCAGAGTTCCTTTGTGTACTCCATGCACTTGCTGGATGCCCACCTGGCAGAGCTCTACAAAACCTTCAATTGTTCTGTCTTTCTTTGCCCTCCTCCACATAGTATTTCCTCTAGAGTATTCATTAACTCTGAGGATCCTCTTGAATCTGCAAACTATACTGGTGTGCCCTCCTGGCATATTCTCCTCCAAACTCAACCAGAGATTCAGATGCGCACTCCTTGCGCTGGCTACATAACTTCTAACATTTTGTTGTGCACTCCTTGCATAGCCTAAAGAACCCATCAACAAGTTAAAAAACCCATAGATAGAGAATTCTATCTATTCCTGAAAGTGGAATCTACTCATACATCTACAACATATCATAAACATACATAGAATACAACATTCAAATGCACATAGATAACCACACAAAGAATCTCATGCAGGAAAATTGCTCTTTATATTAATGTTAGAATGTCTGTATAATGGTTACAAAGACTGGACTGCAATAGAGTCTCAGTTCTCTCCTCTCTTGAGCTCTCTAGATGCTCTTATATACATTATAGTCTCTAATGAATCTATATACAAATATATTTAACAAGAGAGGGGCTCCTTGAGCCTTCCCTCCAAGATACCTACTCTCATTAAATTACATTGAATTACAAGAAACGGTTGTCTATTCCGGATCAGATCTAGATCTCACTAGCCTATCAACCATTAATGCGAACTCATCTCCTTTTTTCTCAAAAGCATTAACTCGAATATACCAAGCCTTAAAAATATTAAATTGTATTAAATTACAATTTGAAATTTTAAAATGAGAGGGTTGGCGCCTCGCCTCCTCCTTGAATGTGCTTTGATGTGCTGGCTAGCTAGTGCATAGTTGAGGTGGAGTGATGCTCCTGCATCATACTCCACTATTGTGAAAAAATCATGAGCTCCTTCTCATGAGATTCCCAGCTATGTTGAAATCCACTTGGATCCCAAAATTTTCTTTGGAGCAGTCCATCTGCTCCACTTCTTTGTTGTTGTTGTTGTTGTTGCCCTGATGCTCTTGCATGTACTCCTCTGTTCAGCTTCCTCCCATTGACAGATTATTGTGCTGACTTCAACATCATCTCCCTAATCTCCTTGATCACCTCTTCCAACTTCTCAACTGGATGGTTCTCTTTATGTAGTCTTCTCGGCTGCAACTCTTCCTTCTTGGCAATGGATAGATCAAGTCAATCCCCCTTATGATTTTATCCATCTCTTGTTTCCTTATCTTGCCACCCTACTGAAAAATCCAATTCTGCAGTCTCTTCTTGACTGACCTGCTACTCAGTCACCTCCTCTGATAGATTAGATTCTGCCATTTCTCCTTGTGCTATTTCAACTCCAGCTTCCTCCAGTTTCTCTTCAGACTGGAATTTTTATTCAATCTGCATGATTACATTTTGGAAGTCCTCTTCTATGCCTGGATGGCAGAGCCAATCCTCCAACATTCTCAACTCTTGCTCCCATGGAGTGAGAAACTCAACTATCTGCTCCTCTTTTTCTGCTGGGACAAAAATTAGTGTTTTCTCCCTTTCCTCCTCTATGAAAGTCACTGTTGGTTGTCTTTCTTCTGCTGTTGTACATGAAACACACACTTTGGCCTCAACTAGGATGCTTGGTAGGAATACCTCAATTCCCCTAATGATGAGGATTCATTTATGATCCTCCTCCATCAACTCTACTTGATGATACAAACTCACCTCTGAGTTCATGAGACCCTCAACCAGTCTCATTTCACTTCCCTTTCCCACTTGAAAACTTGGGATTTCTCTTCTGCTCTCCTAGTAGTCTATGAGATCCACTAATCTCTCTCCATTTCCCACCTGGAAACTTATGCGACCCTTCTCTGATCTCTTCTCCTCCTCACTGAGGCTTCTTCTAACCTCTGGATCACAGATGTGAACCGCTTCCTCTTCACCTCTGAGTCTTTCAACATACCTCAACCACACTCTCAACAGCCTTTGTTGTCCCTTGGCCAAAAATCTCTTAACTGGCCACTTCACCTTCTTCTTCATGGGCCACTCATACACCCAATGCACTTTTGCATCTTGCTGCATTTTAAATGAAATATTTTCCATCTGTGCTCTTATCTCAGCAAGCTCTTTGTCAATTTCAACCTATCTTTTCTGCTGGTGGTCTTCTCTTGGACCACGTTCATGGCCTTCAGTATCCATCTTCTTCTCTGGTTTCATCCCACCTGGTTTTTCAACTTGCTACACACTTTGCAACAATCATGCACATAACACCAAAAATCTGTCTTCCTTCACCCCACCCCCTCCATATAGATGAAATTCAGATTTTGAAACCACTTGATGGTATCAAACTATCTCCTTTATCTCCTGCCTCCCTCTGCCTGCTTTCTACAGAAAAAAAGTGGATTTGGTACCACTTGACGGTATTAGAGTATATCCTTTCTCTGCTCTCCACTATAGAAATAAAAAATATGAGCTCTGATATCACTTGAAGCAGAGCCCCCAGCTCAGCGGGGTCTGCAATGACCTCCTGGTCTAGGATTGTTCTTAAATCTCTGAGCTAAATCATCTCTTTCGATTCCCTATTGGAACATCCATGAAACTATTACATAGGTCCTTCTAAAATTCCACCCATGTGGACAAGCAGTGGGCATGATTTCCCTCCATGTGACCACCTGCTGTGACCAGGCACCGACTCAAAAGGCACTTCATGACCTTCGCAGTTCATGACTTCAGGTTTGACAATGTTTTTTTTCTCATCCCTCTGAAAACCGAACTTGCGAGTTCTTCTCATATCATATCAACGGTCAACAATCCCTGTGATCCGACGGTCCTGCTTTCCCCTTCGCATATCAGGACTTCGTCCTTCATGAAGTTGGAAGTTGACTTCCCTCTTCCTCTCGACTCCCAATTCTTGATTCTCCAAACTCTGCCAGTGTCATATCAACAGTCCACAAAATGACGTGATCCAACAACCCAGATCCTTTCTTTGAAAATCGAGACTTCATGTCTCAGGGGTTTGGACAATGGATTCCTTCTTTCCTCTGACTCCCGATCTCCAAAATCTCCAATCGAATTCTAGGTCCTCTCGCTAGGTCCTCTCTCCATACAACCTTGACTATTACTTTGGGCTTAATATCTTGGGTTCTTTGCGAGTTCAGGTTTCACGTTATCTGCAGCCCCTCCTTGCTGATCACCCGAGGCTTGATTCCTTTAACTCTCAGAGCTTCTTCCACCTATCCCCTTGACGATAAACGATTCTGATGATTTCGTAACTTGATACTTCACAAAGTCCACTCTCCTGTGCACTTTCAAAGGGTTTTAAACCTTGTTCACTTCCTCTGGATCCAACGGTTGTTGGTCCACGTGCTCCCAGATCCAACAACTAAGATATTTTCTCCTATGCACTGCTCCTAGGTGTTTGGACGTGAGATTCAATGACCCAGATCAGTTCCTCCATAGCTAATCTAACAACTGTTTTCGCTCCTCCTCTTGAGATTTTGATTTCTTCCAACTTTGGAAGAATTCAAATTTTTTAATGGCCTCGACCTTTGATTCCTCTGCGAGCCCCACTACTTGGGTCTCGTTTGCATTCTGAAGACACTATCTCTCCTGAGCTTATGAACTGACTTAGATCTCCAAAGGGTCTCTCCCTTCCTATTCCTTAGAATATTTATGGTGCCTTCTTGACACACTTTGTGCTCGACCTCCTGATCTTTTGAACTTGAAACAATTTCTCTCCTCTGCACACTCCTTTTGCTTTGACTAGCCTTCAGATGGGTGTATTTCAACACTTCATCCAAGTATTGGCCTAGTGCACTCCTTGCATAGGTCTTCATCTAGATAATTCAGTAAATTTGTGAGTGTCTCTCCTTAACACTCCTCTTCCCTCTAAACTCGGACCAGATTTCCTTTGTGTACTCCGTGCACTTGCTCGATGCCCACCTAGTAGAGATCTACAAAACCTTCAACCGTTTTGTCATTATGTGACCTACTCCGCACAGTGTTTCCTCCAGATTATTTGGCGCAGACCCTATTGGCCCCTTGGGACCGAGATCCACTCACAGGATCATTCTATATGCCCTTCAAGATGAATCGACTCTTTTTCTGGATTCTCTTCTAAAATCCCCTTCCAAATCGATCAACAGGTTCTTTCTCGCAATTAGTGATCTCGCAAGTTTGTGAGTCGTGACCTCCGATTCTTCCTCTGCGATCCCACGATGACTGAGATCGCAAAATGGGTAAATCTCTCCCTTTGTTAGTGCCCTCCTTGCATGACCATTATCTAGGCTAAGAACTAGCGCCTTTCGCCTCTCGCACCTTCGTGAGTTCAAAGGTTCAACCTTTGGCACCTTCTTTCCCGAACCCTCGAGAGGCGATATTTGACCTTTCTTCTCTTGTTCTTGCTTCTCGCAACTTCACGAGTCAAAGGCTCGAACCTTTGTTCCCTTTTCTCCTGAGTACTCGAGACATGAGAGGTCAACGGGGTGTCGACTCTTCTGTATATCTGACGTGTGTCCGTTGGTCCACGTCTTAGGCCCACCATGCAATTCTGCCACGTGTCCCTTGTGCTGGCTCTCGGTACTTCGTGGCTTCACTTCTCGCTACTTCAAGCGCCCAAATTTTGGGCTCTCACCTGAAGAACCTCCGAGTTCACGATATTCTCTGATCTCTGACACCTGTCCTCCTCCTAACAGACGGTCCTGATTCACTTCGCTGCTTTGCCACTCGCGAAGTTGAAAAAATTCTCCTTCAGACCCCTGATATCCGAGTCCCCGATATGGTGATCTTGCGACACCTGTCTTCCTTCCACAAACGGCTTAGATTCCTTCACTTTCTCGAGACTTCACCTTTTCACGATCTCATGAATCTCGCTACAAAGGTGTAGACCCTTCACCTTCCGAAACCCCGAGACGCGAAGTATGTGAGTGATCTGATGACCCTATTGGCCCAGATTCTACGGCTCTGTTCTTCCCTGAAATTAAATGAAAAACATACTCACCATAAACCTCCTTGCTCCTCCACAAGATCTGATGGCTCTTGTGACTTCGTGAATTCTTCTCAAATAATTCCGACCGTCCAAAGATCCCTTCACGATTTCTACGAAATGAACATAGTGTTCTTCTACGAAATTCTCCTTCCTGCAACAGCGTCACTGAGCCTCCTTTCATGCTTCAAGGCACCAACCTTCTGTGCTCTTTTGTGACAAATGCGAATATCCTATCCTTCCTGATCTTTCTCCAACGTCGAGTCTTACAAAAGACTCCCGCACGCACTCTTTGCAGTGAATCCTTCAATTACTTCAAAGAATTGAAGTCCTTTGAATCTGCGCACTCCCTGTAGCAGTAGTCCTTCAAAAACTTTGCTCAGTCTATAAACCCTGAGACTTCTCTCAACCTGTGAACTCCTTGCATGACTCCTGTACTCAACTTGCATTTCTGTGAGAATGAGAACCGGGTTATCTCTCCTGATCTTCCAGAGATGAACTCTGACCTCCGTCAACACACACCTTGCAGACGATTTCACTGCACTCCTTGCAGGAAAACTCTTGCTCAGGCAGAGAAACAATTGAAACTCATTCCTCACTCTCTCTTAGACTTCAAACACAAAGCATGAAATCATATGCATAGCATATAAAGAAAATGTATACAGAAAGTAAACATCCATGAGCATAACACGCAACATGCATACACAAAGAACAAATATGACACCAAGAACTTAAATCGAAGCTCTTTCTATTAATTCAAATCTTTGTACATGGGTGTTTTCAACTACAGCTCTCGTCTTCTACTCTCCTATGCTCTATTCTCTCTCATAATGCTGCTTATTGTTACAATGATACAAGTGAGGGTGTCTATATCCCATTTCCCTCTTTTCTCCTAAAACTGTCTAATCTAGGAAATCAATTCTACCTACTTGCATTCATTAACATAAACACCTTCACCTAATACAGATGAGAGAGGGATGCTCAAGGCATGATTACAAATCAGGTATGCCTCTCTTTAACTATCTCATTTAAGTCTGGCGTATCCACTTCAAAAAAATTCAAACAATTTATCGCATGCCAAAATGCGTTGGTGTTGCCCATGCTCACTTGATGTTGGCAATGCTCCTACATCATACTCCCTCTCTTGAAAATTTTCATGGGGTCTTGTCCATGAGATCTCACACGGTCTGTCCATGCTTTTGGATCTCTACTTCATTTTCCCAGTTGGCATCTTCAACTGGATGTCCCTTCCATTTGACCAAGTATTCAAAATGTTCTTTTCTTCTGGTCCTCTTGCTAACTCTTTTGTCCAGTATGCTTTCCATCTGTGGCTTCTCTGCAACTGGCATCTATTTAGCTCACTAAAGCTCTGGTTTTTCACTATTTGTTCCTTCCTCCTCAACTTTGTATGGGTACAAATATGAGACATTGAATATCAGAGAAATTTCGATCCCATCGGGTAATTCAATCTCATAAGCATTTGCCCCAAATTTCTTCAAGACCCTACATGGTCCGTTCTTATTCATCTTTAGTTTGTTATATGTCCCTTTCAGGAACCTTTCCTTTCTCATATGTGCCAGAATCAGATCACCAACCTCAAATTGAAGTTGTCTCTTGTGTTGATCTGCTCTGTATTTATACTCTTGGCTCGAACTTTGCAATCATTCCTTCACCTGGCTGTGAAGTTACTTCATCGCTTCTGCGAAATCCTCTGCACTAGCACTCCTAGTTGCATTCTGTTCTGAATCTCTCAATTTTGAAACTCCTCTTGGCTGTATCCCATAAACAATCTATAATGGACTCTTCCATGTGATTTTGTTGATTGAATCATTATAAGCAAATTCCACCTGTTGTAAAATATTATCCCAGTGACTATGGTGTTCTGTCACCAAGCTCCTCAACAAGTCTCCCAAACTTCTGTTCACAAATTCTGTTTGTCCATCTGTATGAGGATGATAAGCTGAACTGAACGACAAGTTTGTTCCCATTTTTTTCCATAATGTCCTCCAGAAGTGTCCCACGAACTTGGTGTCTCGATCCGAAACTATGTTGCTTGGTAAGCCGTGAAGTCAGATGACCTCTTTGAAAAAAAGATTCACAATGTGAGTTGCGTCACTGGTTTTCTGACATGGTATGAATTGTGCCATATTATAAAATTTGTCTACCACTACAAAGATCGAGTCAAAACCTCTTTGTGTTCTTGGCAGCCCCAATATGAATTCCATGCTGACTGCATCCCATGGCCTGTCAGGTATGGGTAATGGTTGATAAAAACCCGCATTCTGCCTCTTCCCTTTTGAATGTTGACAAATTCTACATATGTCCATGGATATTTTGACGTCTACTCTCATTCCTGGCCAAAAATATGACTTTTTCAACTTTGAGAATGTCTTGTCATGACCGAAATGCCCGACCAATTCTCCACTATGTTTTTCCTTCAATAGATTCTCCCTCATGGAGCACTTTGGAATACAAAGTTGATTGCCCCTGAATAACAATCCATCCTGGATCATGTATTCTATCCATTGACCTCTGTCCTTGAGAATTGGATTCTCAGCTACTTCATACGCCTCCTTAAAATTTGGATCATCTCTGTACATGTCCTTGAGATCATCAAAACCCAGTGTTTTGACTCTGAACTCCTGCAACAACAAACATTTCCTGCTCAAAGCATCAACATCTTTGTTAGCATTTCCAGAAATATGTTTAATCACAAAAGTGAAGTTTTGCATATACTCAACTCATTTTACATGTCTTTGATTCAACTTTTCCTGTTGAGTCACAAATTGCAAAGCATGATTGTCACTGTATAAGACAAACTCCTTAGGGATTAAGTAGTGCCTCCACTTCTTCAATGCCTGGATAATAGCATAGAATTCCTTGTCATACGTGGAGTATTTCACTTTCACTTCATTCAGATTCTCACTGAAGTATGCTATTGGCCCATCTTCTTGGCTCAAGACTACCCCTATTGCAAATCCACTTGCATCACGTTTTACCTGAAATGTCTTTGTAAAATCAGGCAACACCAAAATTGGTTGTTCCATGATTTTCTTCTTTAACAAATTGAAGCTTTTCTCAGCCTCTTCTGTCCAGTGAAAAGACTTGTGTCTCTTCTTCACTGTATCCATCATTGGTGTGCTAATTCCATTGAAATTCCCGATGAAATTCCTATAGAAACTAGCTAATCTGTGAAAACTTCTCACCTCAAATATACTCTCCAGTGATGGCCAATTCTTAATTACCTCCACCTTATCTGGATCCATCCTCAACTTGTCTGCAGAAATAACAAAACCCAAATAAATGAGCTCTGTCTTCATGAATGAAGATTTATTCATATTTATCAGCAACTTCTCTTGCTGTAGCCTCTTCATCACTATAGCCAAATGTTTCAGATGCTCTGCCTCTGTTTTACTGAAAATTAGTATGTCATCAAGATACACAATGATAAATTTTTCGATGAAATCCTTCAGGACTTCATTCATCAACCTCATGAAGGTACTTGGCACATTCATTAAGCCAAACAACATAACAAGCCATTCATGCAACCCTTCGTTAGTTTTGAAGGTTGTCTTCCATTCATCACCTTCTCTCATACGAATTTGGTGATATCCACTTTTCAAATCAATCTTCGAAAAAAAATTTGCTCCACTCAAGCAATCCATCAAATCATCCATCCTTGGTAATGGAAATCTGTACCTGATGGTTATCTTGTTGATTTCCCTTGAGTCAGTACACATCCTCCAACCTCCATCTTTCTTTGGACTGAGTACTGTCGGAACAACACATGGACTCAAGCTTTCTCTGACCAACCCCTTGTCCAACAAATCCTGGACTTGTCTTTTGAATTCTTCATTCTCCTATGGCGTCAATCTGTACGCTGCTTTGTTTGGTAAACTAGCTCCAGGTATGAGATCAATATGATGACTCACACTTCTGATCGGTGGCAACGAACGAGGTAATTCATCCACTACTATGTTAGTAAATTCTTCCAACAGTTTTTGAACCTCTTTTGGTAAATCATCTACCCTTGTGCTGGTTAAAACAATCTTTGGCTTCCTGACCACAATGAATTGCGGTTCCTCCTTCTTCTTAACCTCTATAAGAAGTTTCTTCCCACTCATGAGAAGTACAATGTTACTTACTTCAGGTTTCACTTCCTTGTCTTTGATTGGAAGCAACATGTGAGTTCTCCCATTCTTCTCTAGGGTGTATGTGTTCTTCCTCCCATCATGAATCACATTCCTGTCATATTTCCACAGTCTACCCAGCAATAGATGACAAAAATCCAGGGGAATGACATCAAAGAGTATTTCATCTTTATACCCTCCTATTTTAAACTAAACTAAACATTGCTTAGTGACATTTACCTGATGTCATTTTTGTAACCATGAAACTCTGTATGGGCTCGGATGTTCAATAGTCTCCAGCTCCATCTTTTCTACCATCTCTGTAGAAATGAGATTATATGTGCTAACACTGTCCACAATGACTTTGCATACCCTATCCTTGGTTTTTCAAGCAGTCCGGAAAAGACTGTTTCTTTGCACTAGATTCTCCACCTCCTTCTCTGGCATTAAGAGAAATTTTTGCATCATTAGCGATCTCTTGCCTTCAACATCCTTTACCTCAACATTTTGCCTTTGTGATTCGACGATGTGAGTTTCACCACCTTCCTTCTTTTTGTCTGGACATTCATAAGACTTGTGTCCATTCTTTCCACATGTGAAGCATTTCACCACTCCACCTGTTCCTCTTCCTCTACCTCTGGTACGAGGAAAAATGTTTGTATCATAATACTGACCTCTCTATTCGGTCTGTTGCTCTCTCTGTGAACTTCCACCTCTCTCAGTTTGAGTCTGAGGTTTCTTCCAATCTTCCTTGGGTTTCTGAGTTCTATCCTGGGCAACTGATTTTCCTTTGGGATGACATCTACCTTGGCCTCTTTGACCTTGTTTTCGGCTCAACTTCTCTTTAGCCTTTAGAGCCATCTGATAAGCATATTCCACCGTTCAGATGGTCATCATGCTCATCTCATCCTGAATGTCGTATCTCAGACCATTCATGTACCTGGCAACTTTTTCATCATCACTTTCACGATGACCTTCTCTGATGTTCAGCCTGTAGAATTCTTTAGTGTACTCCTTTACTGTCATCATTTTCTGTCTCAAATTCTGCATTCTTCGAAACAGAGTAATTTGGTAATCCCTGGGAATGAATTTCGCTTTCATATTCATGATCATCCTATCCCAAATCTTGATTTTCTGCTTATCTTTGTAGCGTCTGTCAGCTTGTAGCTCATCCCACCACAATGCTGCATGTCCTTTAAGTCTTGTGACTGTTGGGACTCAGAAATGTCGTATTTTCATCCACCTTTCCCTTCACTATTCCTTACATTTCATCGCCCAATCAAACCTTCGTCATATCATTTTCATAAATACATTTGGGTTTCACATCATTATTTTCCACTTTATTCATTTTAGTATTAAAAGTGAATTTATGATTAAATATTAGAAAATATACATGTTTTCATATATATCTCAATTATGTGTGAGCTTTGTAATGTGTAGGAATATGTGGATGATTAATTCAAAGAGACTTCTGGAATATCTCTTCCATCATTCNNNNGGAGATAATTATTCAAGCCTCTTTTCAAGGAGAAGATCATGGAGATTTGGTTAGAATATCTTATCTAAGATATATGAGAGATATGTGTGAGGATTTGAAGGGATCATATCTTGTAATAATGGGAAAGTAGTTGAGAGTGGTTGAGAGAATAGTGGATCTGCAATTATGAGATGGTTATCTTCTTCATGTATATAAGAGAGTGCTCTCTCTTCATGAGAATTGAATTAGAAAATCAGGAATGAGAATTAGAATTCAATTAGGATTGAAGCTTGAGTTTTTGGAAATAGTCTTGTAATTAGGAGAAGGGAATTCTTAGCTTTGTTATTCTTTCATGTTTTTTCATTTGACTGTTGTAATGTGATTTGAGATTGATATATTGTATGAGCTCATTGTTGTTAACTCTTCACATGTTGTATTTCCCTTAGGCAATTTCATGCTTTCCTAGTTAGTGTTTCAATGCTTTCTTAGATTAATTTGATTTCAGCAACATAGATTAGATTAGATTAGTTCTACTTCAGTCCTGCATATACAGTGCGTGTGCTTCGTCAGTCTACGTACCCCGGGTTGACAATTAAATGGTTGGGCAAGTACTACAACGTTATTATAACGACATA